>ML103799.1:58781-76145 GCA_003697995.1 Taxidea taxus jeffersonii | reverse complement strand
CATCCTGAATTCCAGATCTGACATATTACCAATGTCTGTATTGATTAGGTCCCTAGCCTTTGGCCCTGCCTCCTGTTCTTTTTTTTGTGGTGAGTTTTTCCGCCTTGTCATTTTGTCCAGATAAGAATCCGCTGTTCTCCTTGTTAAGTGAACTTGGTCTTGGCTGTAATTCTTTGGTCTTCTGGGGGAGGGGCCTGTTGTAGTGATTCTCAGGTGTCTTTGCCCGAGGCGGAGTTGCACCGCCCTTACCAGGGGCTGGGCTAAGTAATCCTCTCAGGTTTGCTTTCAGGAGCTTTTGTTCCCTTAACGCGCTTTCTGTAGAGTTCTGGAGGACGGGAATGACAATGGCGGCCTCCCAATCTCCGGTTCAGAGGAGCCGAGGGCTAGGGGCCCCAGTCTTCAGCGCGCCTTCAGGGAAAAGCGTTTAATCCCTCCAGTCTCCCTCGCCCACGTTTGCGCCGGAGAGTGCGCGCGCGCGTCGGCCCGCAGACACTGCGCGCCAGCAGACACCGCCGGCCCGCGAAAAGCGTTTAATCTCTCCAGTCTCCCTCGCCCACGTTTGCGCCGTAGAGTGCGCGCGCGCGTCCGCCCGCAGACACCGCGCGCCAGCAGACACCGCAGGCCCGCAGACCCCGCGGGCCCGCCGACACTGCGCGCACCCGCAGACCGCACGCGCCTGCAGACCGCGCTCAGAGAAAATCCTGCCTAAGCAGTCCCGTCTCCCTGGCTTCTGGGAGTGCTCCGAGCTCACCCAGCCTGTGATCAAGCGTCTCTGTCTCTGGCAGAGTCCCACCTGGAGTCTCCGGAGCCCGTAGATCCCTGAGCTCTCCCGGGTCGGAGTCTCCCCGGATCTTGTGGGGACGCCTCGCACAGAGCACCGGCCAGTGCCACAGAGCACCGGTCCGTGTCACAGACCACTAGGAAATCTCGGCTCTGTTTCCGCAGCCGACTTCCCCGCTCTAATACCTGTGAGCTCTGCGACACTCAGACACCCCCGATCCTTCTGTGACCCCGTGGGACCTGAGTCCACGCTGTCCCCGTGAGGTCTTCACCCCAGTTTAGCCTCTGGAGCGATGTCCCTCCGTGGAGCCGACTTTTAAAAGTTCTGATTTTGTGCTCCGCCGCTTGCCGGGAGCCGGCCCCTCCCCCTGGGGTCTATCTTCCTGTCGCGTTGGATTCACTTCTCCGCTGGTCCTACCTTTCAGAAAGTGGTCGATTTTCTGTTCCTAGAATTGTTGTTTTTCTTCTCTTCGATCTCCTGTTGGATTTGTAGGTGTTCGGAATGGTTTGATAGGCTATCTAGCTGATCTCCTGCTGGCTGATGTCGTCTCAGCCTCCTACTTCTCCGCCATCTTGACTCCTCCTCTTCAGCCAGGCAATTTATCAATCTCTTTTTTTTAGGGTTAGTTATATATTTATTTTGTATCTTTGGTAATGTCATATTCAGTCAGTTCTTTTTCTCTCTAGTAGATTACGTTTTGTCTCCATACTTGAAGAAGCAGCCACCTTTCCTATCCTTTATATACTGGTTTTGGAAGTGAAAAACTTTCAATGGGTGGATTGGTCCATTAAGTGTCTGCCTTTGGTTCAGGTCATGATCACGAGGTCCTGGGATTGAACCCCACATCGGGCTCCCCACTGAGTGGGGAGCCTGCTTCTTCCTTTCCTACTCCCCCTGCTTGTACTGTCTCTCTGTCAAATAAATTTTAAACAATCTTAAACAACAACAAAAACCTTCATCAATAATCCTGGCTAAAGATTTTGGGAGTCTATCAAAAGTTTTATAGAAATGTGCATATCACACTTCTTTCATATCCTCTTGGTAAAGAAATTTCAGTGTTTTGAATATTATCTCAGTCTCTCCAAACTGTGTCATCTGACCTAAGCCCTTTTCTTTTTCTTATAGGAACATAGGAGTCCTTAAGGAGGTTTAGTACAAGCTCCACTTATCTTCTTCAATTCTGAAGGAGAGTTCTCAGTATTTTGCATCTTCTCTTAGGACTGTGGAGATTTCCAGGCTGCTGAAATCATCAGCCTTTACTTTTTCCTCAAGGGAGTCCACAGTAATGTCATGATGTTGGATGAAAATAGATCTCTACCTTCCTCCTGAAAGAGAAGTCTTAATTTTTCACCTTCTACCATTCCCACAGAGATGAGCTGGCTGCTTAAAGCCACTTGCTCCTTTTCTCTAGAGGAGCGTATGGGAATTCCAGAAGGCTGGGTGCATCTCTACTTCTCTCTTTTCCTGAAAGAAAAATTTCAGGGTTGTGCACCTTCTCTCATTGCTGCAGAGTTATCCAGGCTGCAGAAAGAAGTTTTCTCCTTTTCCGTAGAGAAGCGAATTCTCCCTAGAAAATGCCAAAAACTAGGTGCAGCCCCAATTGTCTCCCTTCTTCTTGAAAAAGAAGTCTCAGGAGTGTGCATATGTTTTGCATCCTACGGAACCATGCAGGTTCCTAAGACACTGCTCTTTTTCTTTTTCTCGGCTGCCTCCAGGCATTGTATTTAGTTACATCAGTGCTCTGAATGAGATAAGAGAGAAGTGGGTCTCACAAAAACACCCTAAATTTTTTGTATGTCAGAGGGACATCTCATTCATCTTCCACTGAAGGAGATACCATACACCAAGTGGATCTCTCTTAACACTGAGCTATGCAGAATTGAGGAAAAAACTAACATGAACAAACCAAAACATTCCTTAAACATTTAAAAGCAATTTTACTTGGTTTCATTCTCCTATGAGATGCTGCAAATTCTTTTTTTAAGATTTTATTTTTAATTACTCTATACCCAACGTGGGGCTTGAACTCATAACACCAAAATCAAGAGTCACATGCTCTAATGACTGAGCCAGCCAGGTGCCTGAACATATTGCAGATTCTTAACTTAAATCTAGAATTTTCACATAGGCATCCTAGCCCAAATATCATTGTTATATCTGTGTCCTTGTCTAGAGAGTGATGTTGTGACTTCCTATTGTGTTATCTTGCTGGTTTAACTCCCTCTATTGTTGCTAAGTTCTCTATTTTGTTTATATACACTCTTATCTTTTATTACTTCCAATTTGCTAGCTTTGATTTAATTTTCTTTCTTTTGCTTGTTCCTTGATGTGTGCAGTTAGATGATTTATTTAAAGTTATTTCCTTTATAATGTAGCACATAGTGCTATGAATTCACTTAGTTCTATTTTTCTTCCACCCTGTAAGTTTTGGTATGTGTGCTTTTTCTCATTTCTATCAATGTATTCTCTTTCTTTAATTGAAGTATAATTGACAGACAATGTTACAATAAATTCAGGAGTACACCATAGAGATTTGAAAACTATGTATTATGCTATATTCACAAATGTAGCTACCATCTGACACTATGCAATGCTATTACAGCATCAGTGACTATATTCCATATGCTATGCCACTAATACCCATGACATATTCATTTTATAACTGGAAGCTTGCCCCTCTCATGCCCTTCCATCCATCTTGTCTATTCGCATACCTCCATCCTCACTGAAAACTACCTGTTTGTTCTCTGTATCTATGGATCACTTTTGCTTTTTTATGTTTGTTTGTTTTAGTCATTTTATTTGAATACAGTTGACACATAATGTTACATTAATTTCAGGTATACAACTTGGTGATTTGACAAGTTTACACATTATGCTATGTTTATCACAAGTGAGGTTACAATCTGTCCATTTACATTGTTGTTAGAATATAATTCACTCTATTCCTTGTACTGTAACTTTTATTCCCGTGACTTATTCATTACATAACAGGAAGATGGCATCTCTCTCTTTCCTTTGCCCATTGTGGCAACCACCCCACAGTAACTATCAATTTGTTCTGTGCATTTATAGCTCTGATTCTGTTGTTGTTGTTGTTGTTGTTTTCATTTTTTGAGATATCACTGATGAGTGGAATCATATGGGATTTGTCTTTCTCAGTCTGACTAATTTCACTTAACATAATATTCTCTAGGTCCATCAATATTGCCTCAAATGGCACAATCTTATCATTTTCTGGCTGTGTAATTTTCTACAATATATATTTTTATTGCATAAGTGTTTAAATTGTGTAATAATGTATGTGATTATGGTTTCAAAAATTATATATCTATATCTATATCTATATCTATATCTATATCTATATCTATATCTATCTATATATGCATAATCTCACATTTTCCATACCTATTCATCTATTGATGGACACAGATTAATTACATTTCTTGGCTATTGTAAATTATGCTGTAATAAGCATACATGTGCAACTATCTTCTCAAATAAGTGTTTTCATTTTCTTTGGGTAAATGCCCAATAGTGGAATTGTGGAGTCCTGGGTATTTCTATTTTTCATTTTTTGAGAAATCTCCATACTTTTTTGCACAACCACTATACCAATTTACATTCCCACTAATAGTGCATGAGAGTTTCTTTTATCCACATTGTTGTCAACACTTTTTAATTCTTGTCATTTTGATTTTAGCCATTTAAACTGATATAAGAGGCTATCGCCTCATGGTTTTGAATTTTCATTTCCCTTATAATTAATTATGTTGAGCACATTTTCATGTGTCTATTGGCTATGTGTATTTCTTCTTTGGAAAAGTGTCTACTTTTGGAAAAAGTGTCTCAGATTTTCTGCCTATTTTAAAGTCAGATATATCTATATAACAATATATATATAATGAATATATATATTTAAGATTGTATTTATTTATTTGACAGATAGATCACAAGTAGGCCGAGAGGCAGGCAGAGACAGAGGGGGGAAGCAGGCTTTCTGCTGAGCAGAGAGCCCAATGTGGGCCTTGATCCCAGGACCCTGAGACCATGACCTGAGCTGAAGGCAGAGGCTTTAAGCCACTGAGCCACCCAGGTGCCCCTATAATGTGTGTGTATATATATATATATATATATATATATATATATATATATATGTGTGTGTGTGTGTGTGTGTGTTGAGTTGGATATATATGTGAATATATATGCATGTATGTGTGTTGAGTTGTATATTTTTTATGCATTTTCAACATATAAATATATTAAACCCTTATGGTAGATATCAATGTCATACACCACATCAACAAAACAAAGATAAAAAACATTGGCCCTTGCTTGCACAACAGTGTGTTGTTTAACATTTACATATTAAATATTTAATAGTTACATTGTAGAATTCTCAGTTTTGTTTTATTGTTGATCTTTAGTTTTGTACCATTGTGGTTGGAAAATATGCTTGGTGTGATATCATTCTTCTTAAATTTTTAATATTTTTATGTATCTTTTTGTGTGATTTAACTAGGGGATTCTTCTGTTGTACTTAAAAATGTATATTTTCTTGTTCTTGGATGGAATATATAGATAAAAATAAGGATATATATATAAATACCTTTTAAACCATGTACTCTGAATCATGCTTCAAGTAAAAAATGTTGAAAAATATAATATTGATTGAGGGAACCCATTTAAAATAAAACATATCAGAGGGGAGGTGGGTGGAAGGATAGGTGATATAGGTGAATGGGATTACAAGTACACTTATTATCTTGAGCACTGAGTAATAATGTATAGAATTATTGAATCACTATATTTTACACTTGAAATTAATATAGCACTTTATATTAACTATACTGAAATTAAAATAAAGCTTAATTAAAAAAAAGAAAAATCATATGATCATATCAATAGATGCAGAAAAGCATTTGACAAAATCCAACATCTATTCACGATAAAAACTTACAACAAACTGGGGATAGAGAGAACAATCCTCAACATAGTAAAGGCCATATATGAAACACCAACGGATAATTTCATACTCAATGGTCAAAAACTGGCAGTCTTAACTCTAATGTCAGGAATAAGACAAGGGTGTCTACTCTTACTGCTTTTATTCAATGTAGTAATAGGAAATCTAGCCATAGAAATCAGACTTCAAAAATAAATAAGAGCCACATGTATTTGTAAAGAAGTTAAATTGTTGCTGTTTGGAGATGACATAATACTATACACAGAAAACCCTAAAGACTCCACCATAAACTATTAGAAGTAATAAAACAATTTCAATAAAAGTGGCAGAACACAAAATTAATACCCAGAAAACAGTAGCATTTCTATATAATAATAACAAAGTAGTGGAAATAAAAAAAAAATACAAATGCAACAAAATAATAGAATTCTTAGAAATAAACTTAATAAAAAATGTGAAAGACCTGTACCCCCAAATAAAGACCCATAAAACTAACAAATTAAAAAAAAATATCCTCATAGACTGGAAGGATTAACATCGTGCTAATGTCCATGTTACCCAAAGCTATCTATAGATTTCATACAATTCTTAATAAAATATCAGCAGTATTTTTCACACAACTAGAATAAATAATGTTGAAATTTGTATGGAACCACAGAAGGCCCTGAATAACCAAAGAAATCCTGAGAAAAAAAGAACAAAGCTGGAGGTAGGTATCAAGATACCATATACTGAGATATATTGCAAAGTTATAGTAAACAAAACAGCACAGTACTGAAAGTAGACACAGAGATCAATGGAATAGAATAGACACTTCAGAAATAAATCTATGACTATATGGTCAATTAATCTACTACAGAGAAGTAAAGAATATATAATAAGGAAAACACAGTTTGTTCAACAAATGGTGCTTGGAAAACTGGACAGCTACTTGCAAATTAATGATATTGAACCACTTTCTTATGTCATACAGAAAAATAAACTCCAAATGAATTAAAGAGACCTGAATGTGAGACCTGAAAAACAAATCCTAGAAAAGAAAACAGGTAGTATTCCTCTGACATGGGCCATAGCAACATTTTTCTAGCTATATCTCCTGCGGCAATGAAAACAAAAGCAAACAAGCAAGCAAACAAAAACACAACTTACTGAATGGGAGAAGAAATTTGCAAATGTTTGTTGGTTTTCTTTATTATATTTCACATATAAGTGATATCATAAAATATTTGTCTTTTTCTGATTTATTAACTCAGCAAAATACCCGCCAAATCTATCCATGTTGTCACAAAAGGCAAGATATTTTTATAGCTGAGTAATATTCCATTGGTTATATAAACCAAATCTTTCTTATCCAACCATCTATCATACTTTAGCTATTATAAATAATACTTCAATAAACATAGTGGCTTATATATATTTTCAAATTGGTGTTTTTGTATTATTTAGATAAATGCCCAGTAGTGGAATTACTGGAGAATATGGTAATCCTATTTTAAATTTTCTGAGGACCATCTATACTGTTTTCCACAGTGGCTTCACCAATTTACTTCTCCACCAGAAGTGCACAAGTGCTCCTTTTACTGCACACCCTCACTAGCATCTGTTTTTTGTTTTTGTTTTTGTTTTTTTGTTTTTGTCTTTTTTATTGTAGCCATTCTGAGAGTTGCAAGGTGACAATTCACTGTGGTTGTGACTTGCAGTTGTCTGATGATTAGTGATGTTGAACATCTTTTCATGTGTTTGTTGGGCTTCTGTATGTCTTTTTTTTGGGGGGGGGAAGTCTATTCAAATGCTCTGACCATTTTTATCAGATTTTTTGGTGTTGATTTGTAAAAGTTCTTTATATATAATGGATATTAACCCTACATCAGATATATCATTTGCAAAAATCTTCTTCCATGCCATATGTTCTATTGGTGGTTTCCTACACTGTGCAATAACTTTTTATTTTGAAGTAGTCTCAATAGGTTAGTTTTCCTTTTGTTTCCCTTAATTAAGGAGACATATAAAGAACAATATTCCTAAAGTTGATTTCAAACAATACTGCCTATGCCTGTGTTTCCTTCTGGGAGTTTTATGGTTTCAGATCTCACTTGCAGGTTTTTAATCCATTTTGAGTTTATTTTTGTCTATGGTGTAAGAAGTGGTCTAGTTTCATTCTTTTTCATGTAGCTGCCCAGTTTTTCCAGTGCCATCTATTGATGAGACTCTTTTCTTCCCATTGTATATTCTTCCCTCCTTTGTAGTATATAAATTGGCCATATAAGAGTGGTTCTATTTCTGGGCTCTCTATTCTCTTCCACTGATCTATGTGTTTATTTTAGTTCTAGTACTATACTGTTTTGATTATTATAGCTTTGTAGTATTCTTTGAAATCTCGGGTTATGATACTTCCAGCTCTTTTTTTTTCTTTTCTCAGGATGCTTTAGCTATTCCAGGTCTTTTGTGGTTACATACAAATTTTTGTATTATTTTTCCTAGCTCTGTGAGAAATGCTACTGATATTTTAACAGGGATTACATTGAACTTATAGATTTCATTGTGTAGTTTAGGCATTTTAACAATATTAATTCTTCTAATACATGAGCATGGCATATCTTTCCATTTGTTTATGCATCTTCAGTTTCTTTTATCAATGCTTTATATTTTTTTCTGAGTATAGGTCTTTCACCTCTTGGTTAAGTTTATTCCTAGGTATGTTATTCTTTTTGGTCTAATTATAAATGAAAATGTTTTCTTAATGTCTGTTTTTGCTACTTTGTTATTAGTGTATAGAAATACAAACAATTTCTGTTTGTTAATTTTATATTCTGTAAATGTATTACATTCATTTATTACTTGTAATAGTTTTTTTGGTAGAATCTCAGGGTTTTCTATATATAGTGTCATGTCATCTGAAAATAGTAGCAGTGCTACTTCTTCTTTACCAATTTGGATGCCTTTTTCTTTCTTGTATGATTGTGTCACTAGGACTTCCAGTAGTGTGTTAAAGAAAAGTGTCAAGAATAGACATCCTTGTCTTGTGCCCGATCTTAGAAGAAAAGCTCTAAGTTTTTCACCATTGAATATGATTGTAGCTGTGATATTTTTATATGTGGACTTTATTATTCTCAGTTATGTTCCCTCTAAACCCACTTTGTAGTGTGCTTACCATGAATATATGTTGAATCTTGTAAAATGCTTTTTCTGCATCTATTGCGATGACCACAAATTTTATACTGCATCTTGTATTGTTATTCTTTTTATCCTTTATGCTGTTAATGTGGTGTGTTATGTGGAATGATATGCACATATTGCACCATTCTTGGATGGTATAAATCCCTGAAATAAATCCCATTTGATTGTGGTAAAAGATGGTATTAAGGTTTTTTTTTTTTTTTTTAATCCAGTTTACTAATATTTTGTTGAGGAGTTTTGCATCAGGTTCATCAAGAATATAGGCCTGCAGTTTTCTTTTATTTCTTTTTTATTTAAATGTTTTTTTTTTTTGTATCAGGGTAATGTAGACCTTATAAAATGTATTTGGAAGATTTTCTTCCTCTTCTCTTCTTTTGGAGTACTTTGAGAATTAAATATAAAATCTTTAAAAGCTTGGTAGAATTCACAAGTGAATGCACATGGTCATGGGCTTTTGTTTCTTAAATTTTGTTGATTACCAATTCAATTTAATTGTTTGTAATCAGTCTGATTATATTTTTTATTCCTTCATGGTTAAGTTTTGAGATATTGTATGTTTCTAGAAGTTTACAGATTTCTTTCACGTTATCTAACTTGTTGGCATGTAATTTTTTTTTTATACACGTCTCTTACAATCTTGTGTATTTCCGTGGTATGGATTGTTATTTCTCCTTTTTCATTTCTAATTTTATTTATTTGATTCCTTTCTCTTTTTTTCTTGAGGAATCTGACTAAATATTTACACTTTTGTTAATCTTTTCAGAGAGCTAACTCTTGATTTTATTTATTTTTTCAGTCTGTATTTCATTTATTTCTGCTTTGATTTTTATTATTTCCTTTCTTCTACTAATTTGAGGTTTTGTTATTCTTTTTATATTTCCTTTATGTATAAGGTTATATTGTTTACTTGAGATCTTTCTTTGTGTGGGGGGGTGGCCATAACATAAATTTTCTTCTTAAATTGCCTTTTTTGCACCCAAAATATTTTATACAATTGTATTATCATTTTAATTTGTTCCCACATATTTTTTTAACTTTTCCCTTTGATTTCTTCACTGATCCATTGGTTGTCTAATAGCATGTTGTTTAGTCTCCAGGCATTTTTACTTTATCCTTTTTTTGTGTGTGTAATTGATTTCTAGTTTTATACTACTGTAGCTAGAAGAAAATCTTTTTCTCTTAAATATTTATTCATTTATTTTATTTTTTTTTTTTTTAAAGATTTTATTTATTTATTTGTCAGAGAGAGAGAGCGTGAGAGCAAGCACAGGCAGACAGAGTGGCAGGCAGAGGCAGAGGGAGAAGCAGGCTCCCCGCAGAGCAAGGAGCCTGATGTGGGACTCAATCCCAGGACGCTGGGATCGTGACCTGAGCCGAAGGCAGCCGCTTAACCAACTGAGCCACCCAGGCGTCCCATTTATTCATTTATTTTAGAAAGAGAGATGAAGAGTGTGAGTGGGGAGAAGAGGAGAGGGCGAGAATCTCAAGCAGAATTCCTACTGAGCATGGAGCCTAATTTGGGGCTCAATCTCATGGCCCTGAGATCATGACCTGAGTGAAAACCAAGAGTTGGATGCTCAACTGACTGGGTCATTCAGACACCCCAGAAGATATTTTTTAAAAAAAAATATTTATTTATTTGAGTGAAAGAGGGGCAAAGGGAGAGAGAACAGAGAATCTCAAGCAGACTCTGTGCTGAGTGTGGAGTTTGACATGGGGCTCAATATCATGACATTGAGATTATGAACTGAGCCAAAACCCTGAATCAGATGATTAACTGTCTGCACTACCCAGACACCTCTAGAAAAGATATCATTTTTATCTTCTTAAATTTACTTATTTGTCTGCATTTATCAAATTTTTATTTAAATTCCTTTAGTTAACATGCAGTGTAATATTGGTTTCATGTGTAGAATTTTGTGATTCAACACTTATATGAATCACCCAGTACTCATCACTACAAGTGTCTTCCTTAATCCCTATCACCTATTCAACCTATCTTCCTACCTACCTCCCCTCTGATAACCATCAGTTTGTTCTCTATAGTAAGAGTCTGTTTCTTGGTTTTCCTCACCCCACCCCCATATTTCTTTGTTTTGTTTCTTAAATTCCACATATGAATGAAATCATATGACATTTTTCTTTCTGGACTAACTTATTTCACTTGACACAATACTCTCTAGCTCCATCCATGTCACTATAAGTGTGCAAATCTTGTGCTGCAAGATTTCATTTTTTACAGCTGAGTAATATTTCATTGCTTATATACCACATCTTCTTTATCCATTCATCAGTCAATGGAGTTTTGGGCTCTTTCCATAATTTGGCTGTCTTCTTAAATTTTGTTAAATTTGTTTTGTGGACTAACATGTTATTTGTCATGGAGAATGTTCCATGAACCTTAGGAAAGAATGTCTATTGTGTTATATTTGATGGAATGTTCTGCATATAAATGTTAACTCCATCTGGTTTTTATTATTTTTTTTCTTTCAAAGACTACTTCCTTATTGGTTTTCTGCCTGCTTGATATACCAACTGACATAAGTAGCGTGTTATAGCCCCACACTATTATTATTGTCATTTTTTTTCATTATGTCTGTACCACAGCAAATTTGTGGGAGCATTGATGTTAATGATTGCTATTTCCTCTTTTTAGATTGCTCCACTTATAATTATGTAGTACCCATTTTTGTCTCTTTTCATAGCCTTTGTTTCAAAGTTTATTTTGTCTTGGGACGCCTGGGTGGCTCAGTTGATTAAGCAGCTGCCTTCAGCTCAGGTCATGATCCCAGCATCCTGGGATCTAGTCCCGCATCGGGCTCCTTGCTCAGCGGGGAGCCTGCTTCTCCCTCTGCCTCTGCCTACCACTCTGCCTGTGCTCACTCCCTCTGACAAATAAAAAAAAATTAAAAAAAGTTTATTTTGTCTTATATAAGTATTTCTATTGCAGCATTTTTCCCAATTTTTATGAAATCTCTGTTCACATTCTTTCACTTTGTTTTTGTGTGCCTTTAGTTCTGAAGTGTTCTTCACACAGGCAGCATATAGATTCACCTTGTTATTTTATCGATTCTGTCACCTTATATCTTTTGCTTAGAGTAGTTAGATCATTTTCACATAAAACAATTATGTACTTACCAATGCTTTTAATTTTTTTTCTGTTTTATAGTTATTCTTTTTTCTTTCTTATGGTTTTTCCTTGTGATTGATGATTTTCTTTACTGTTACCTTTGGTTTTCTTTCTCTTCATTTTCTAATGAATAATTTCTATAATAAATATTATAATTTTATTATATATAATTTCTATAATAAATATTATAGGTTTCAATATAACATTCTAAGTATTAATATTCTATATTAATTTGATAGAAAGGTAAGTTTAAACACATTCTAAAAGAGTTTTATTTTTACTATTCCCCTCCATTTTTAATGGTATCATATTTTACATTCAAAACAATTTCTGAGTACTTTTTCTTTTATAATTTTCTTACTTCTAATTATGAACTTTCCTTTTCTACTTAAAGAAGTTCCTTTGACATCTTTTATAAGGCTTAATTTAGTGATGATTGACTCCTTTAACATTTGTTTGCCTTGGAAGCTCTCTCACCTAAATTATGAATGACAACTTTGCTGGGTGGAATATTCTTGGCTGTAGTTTTATTTGTTTTCATTTCAGAACTTTAAATATAATATGCTACTCTCTTCCTGCCTATGTATTTTCTGTTTAAAAATCAATAATCATTTCTTCCAAGTGTCCTTGTATGTGACTGTCTGCTTCCCTCATTCTGTTTTTAAATTTCTTTCTTTATAATTAAACTTTGACATTTCAATTATTATGTGTCATCCTGTGGGTCACTTTTGGTTCATCTTGTTTGGCATTCTATGTGCTTTCTGAACCTGGATGTCTGTCTCCTTTCCTAGGTCAGAGAAACTTTAAGTTATTGATTCAAATAAGTTTTCTGCTCCTTTTTCTCTTCTGAGATGTCATTAATGCAAATTTTTGCTCGTTTGATGTTGTCCAGGGTTTCTCTTAAGTTATCCTCATTTCTTTTTTTTTTAATTATTTTTGTTCTTTCATTGTTCATCTTAGCTGCTTTCTATTACACTGTTTCCATATTGCTGATTCATTCTTCTGTATCTGATAATCAAATATTTATTTCCACTAATGTAGCTTTTATTTTTTTAACATTTTTTGATTTTATTTTTAATTTAAATCCAATTAATTAACATATAATGTATTATTGGCTTCTGAAGTAGAGATCAGTGATTCATCAGTCTTAGATAATACCCAGTGCTCATTACATCACCCAGAAACTCCATCCCTCGACACTTCTCTCCTCCAGCAACCTTCAGTTTATTTCCAATAATTAGGAATCTCTTATTACTTGTCTCCCTATCTTGATTTCACACTGTTTTATTTTTTCCTCTCTTCCCCTATGATCTTCTGTTTCATTTTTAAACTCCACATGAGTGAGATTGTATAATTATCTTTCTCTGATTGACTTACTTCAATTAACATAATACCTTATAATTCCATTCATGTTGTTGCAAATGGCAAGATTTCATTCATTTTGATGGCTGAGTAGTATTCCATTTTATATATATCACATCATCTATATCCATTCATCTACCAATGGACATTTGGTTTCTTTCCATAGTTGGGATATTGAGGACATTGCTGCTATAAATTTTGGGATGCAAGTGCCTCTTCAGATCATTACATTTTATCTTTGTGGTAAATGCCTAGTACTTCAATTGCTGGGTTGTAGAGTTTTACTATTTTCAATTCCTTGAAGAACTTTTAAACTGTTTTCCAGAGGGTTGGCACCAGTTTGCCATCCTACCCATAGTGTAAGAGGGTTTCTCTTTCTCCACATCCTCGCCAACATCTATCATTTCCTGTCTTGTTAATTTTAACCCTTTTGACTGTTGTGAGGTACTATCTGATTGTGGTTTTGATTTGTATTTCCCTGATGCTGAGTGATGTTGAACACTTTTACATGTGTCTGTTGGCCATTTGTATGCCTTATTTGGAGAAATGTCTGTTCATGTCTTCTGCCCATTTCTTGACTGAATTATTTGTTTTTAGAGTATTGAGTTTCATAAATTATTTATATACTTTGAATACTAGCCTTTTGCCTGATATACCATTTGAAAATATTACCTGCCATTTTTTTTATTTTCTTTTGGTTTTTGTGACTATTTCCTTTGCTGTGTAAAAGCCTTTTATTTTGATGAAATCCCAATGTTCATTTTGGCCTTTGTTTCCCCAGCTTTTGCAGATGTATCTAGCAAGAAGTCACTGTGGCTAAGGTCAAAGGGTTGCTTCTTGTGTTCTTCTCTACGATTTTGATGGATTCCTTTCTCACATTGAGGTCTTTCATCCATTGTGAGCCTATTTTTGTGTGTGGTATAAGGAAATGGCCCTGTTTCATTCTTCTGCATGTAGCTATCCAATTTCCCCAACACCATTTTTTAAAGAGACTGTCTTGTTTGTGTGTGTGTGTGTGTATATATATGTATATATACATATATATATATACATATTCTTTCTCTACAATTTGAGAGGTAGTTTCTTCTAACAAACTGAAAAAAATACAAAATAAACTCTGGACATAATGTATTGCTCTGTTGTGTTCACCTGTATGTTTATAATCCTCCTTTTTCTCTCTCTTCCTCTCATTTTTATCTTTTCATTTTCATTTTTATAGTTATATTTTATCCTTACTTTGTATTTAATATTATTTTTATACATATGTAAATTTTTCTTTTTTTTAACAATTTTGAGATCTAGTTTTCTAGAAAATGGACCAAAAATACACAAGGAATCCAGCATATTGCTTGAATCTGTTCACTTGTCTAATTATATTCTCTTTAATAAAAAAATTGCATATATCTATATCTATGTATATAGATATATTGATATCTATATATCTTTCTATATATAACAATGTGTATATATATAGATATATCTATATATCTATATATCTATAAAATAACAATGACCCTAGAGAAATATATCTATATCTATATCTAGCTAGATATACCCCAGAGAAATATATCTATATCTATATCTATATTTTGTTCTCTTATTTATCTATTCTTCTCTGGACAGAATGAGAAGATGGAAAAACTCAAAAAAAGCCTCAAAAATCTTAAAAAAGAGAACAAAAGGCAGTATTAATTTCTAGGGACCTAATCAGTATGGACATAAGTAAGATGTCAGAGATAGAGTTCAGAATAATGATTATAAGGACACTACCTGGGTTTGAAAAAAAAAAAAAAAAACATAGAAGACAGTAAATAATCCCTTTCTGGAGAAATAAAAGAACTAATATCTAATGATGTTGAAATAAAAAAGGCTATTAATGAGATGCAATAAAAATAGAGACTCTAACTGCTAGGATAAGTGAAGCAGAAGAAATAATTAGTGGCAAAGAATAAAAAATGATGGAGAATAAAGAAGCTGAGAAAAAGAGAGATCAACAATTACTGGATCATGAGGGGAGAATTTGAGAGATACATGATACCATAAAGAGAAACAATATTAGAATAATTTGGATCCCAGAAGAAAAGGAAAGAAGGAGTTGGGCAGAAGGTATATTGGAGCAAATTATAGCACATAATTTCCCTAGTCTGGGAAATCACAAGGCATCCAAGTTCGGGAGGCACAGAGATCTGTCCTCAATATTAGTAAAATAAGTCAACATCCTGACAGATAAAATGAAACTTGCAAATCTCAGAGACATAGAGAAAATCCTGAAAGCAGCTAGACAAAAGGTCCATAACCTCCAAGGGTAGGGACATTAGACTGGCAGAAGACTTATTCACAGAGACCTGGCAGGCCAGAAAGGACTGGCGTGATATATCCAGGGTGCTAAATGAGAAAAATACGGCCAAGAATACTTTATCCAGCTAGAATGTCATTCAAAATAGAAGTAGTGATAAAAAAACAAAAACAAACAAACAAACAACAACAACAAAAAAAAAAAAAAAAACAAAACCAAAACAGCAACAACAACAACAAAAACCCAAAACCTTCCAGGACAAACAGAAACTAAAAGAATTTGTGTTCGCCAAACCAACTCTATAAGAAATATTAAAAGGATTTGTTAAGTGAAGAGAGAGCCCAAAAGCAACATTGACCAGAAAGGAAAGGAGATAATCTATAGAAACAGTGACTTTACAGGTAATAAAATGACATTAAATTCATATCTTTCAATAGTTACTTTGAAAGTAAATTGTTTAAATGTCCCAATCAAATAACACAGGGTATCGGATTGGATAAAAAACAAGACCTATTGAGGTGCTGTCTGCAAGAGGCTCATTTTTGGCCCAAAGAAACCTCCAGATTTAAAGTGAGAGGGTAGAAAATGATTTATCATGCTAATGGACATCAAAAGAAAGTTGTGGCAATACTTATATCAGAAAAAATTCTATTTTTAAACAAAAAACTTTAATAAGAGATGAGGAAAGCCACTGTATCATAATTACCAAGTATATCCAAGAAGAAAATCTAACAATGGTAAATATTAATTCCACTAACATGAGAGCAGCTAATTATATAAGCAAAATGAAAAATAAAACTAAAGAAGTACCTCAATCATAGTAGAATAATATTAGGGGGCATTAGTGTCTACTCACTGCAATGAAGAGATCACCTAACCAGAAGATCAACAAAGAAACAAGAACTTTAAATGACACAGTGGACCAGATGAACTTCAAAGATATCTTCATACTTGACTTCCAAGATATTCTCAGGACAGTCCATCCTAAGCAATAGAATACACATTCTTCTTGAGTGATCATGCAACAATCTACAAAATATTCTACAAAATAGATAACATACTGTGTCACAAATCTGGCCACCAGTTGGGATTATTCCTTACATATTTTAGTCCACAATGTTTTAAAACTGGAATTCAATCACAAGAAGAAATGTGGAAAGAACTCAAATATATGGAGTCTAAAGAGCATCCTACTAAATAATGAATGGGTCAACCAGTTACTTAAAGAGGAATCTTTAAAAATCATGGAAACAAATGAAAATGAAAACACAACCAAACCTTTGGAATGTAGCAAAGGTGGTCCTATAAGAGAAATATACAGCAATACAAGCCTTTCTCAATAAGAAAGGTCTCAAATACACAAACTAAGCTTACACCCAAAGCAGCTGGAGAAACAACAGCAAATAAAGCCTAAGCCCAGCAGAAAAAGCAAAATAATAAAGATTAGAGCAGAAATTAATAACATAGAAACCAAAAGAACAGTAGAACATAACAACAGAACTAGGAGCAGATTCTTTGAAATAATTCATAAGATTGATAAATCCCTGGCCAGATGTCTCAAAGAGAAAAGAGAAAGGACTCAAATAAATAAAATCATAAATGAAAGAGGAAAGATCACAACCATCACAGAAGAAATACACATAATAATAAGC
>ML103799.1:28427-58681 GCA_003697995.1 Taxidea taxus jeffersonii | reverse complement strand
CTATATGCTAACAAGTTAGGCAATCTGGAAGAAATGGATGCATTTCTAGAGACGTATATAACTACTTAAAGTGAAAGAGGAAGAAACAGAAAACCTAAACAAACACATAGCCAGCAAGGAAATTGAAGCAGTAATAAAAAATCTGCCAACATTAGGAGAAGGAAAGGAAAAGTGAATTGGGACAGTCAATTATCTGTCACAAAAACAGACACATAGATCAATGGAACAGAATAAAGAACCCATAAATGGACTCTCAACTCTGTGGTCAACTAATCTTTGACAAAGCAGGAAAGAATATCCAAAGGAAAAAAGATAGTGCAGTTTTTATTTTACTCATCATAGTTTTCAACTCAGATTTGTTTTTTTTTAAATATTTTCTCTTTGTTGTAGATCTCACTGAGTTCATCCACTCCTCTCTGCAATCTTATAACCAACATTTTGAAGTATTTAGCAGGCATAGTTTGAACTATTTATCTCCATTTTGCTTAGTTCTTTTTCTGAGATAATGTCTTATTCTTTTCTTTGAGAACTATTCCTCTTTCTCCACCTTTTCTTTTTAACTTTTTATGTTTATTTTTATGTATTAGGCTGAACAGCTATTTTTTGTAAACTAGAAGGAATGAACTTATGTATGGTCGTCCCTTGTGTGTTCTATGTGTGTCTGTTGACTTTGGCTGGGTGGCTGCATCTGTGGCTATTGTGGGATTGGGGCTCTGGTAAATTCAATATTTGGGTGGTCCTGTTGGTATGGCCAGAACTTAAGTGGGTGTAGACTAAAGTAGACTTGGGACTCTTCATGGAGAGGTTTCCCTTACTGATCAGCTGAAGCTGAGATAGGTTCAAGCAATGGTATCCTGGTGCTCTCTTGCAGAGGAATTGTGGGAGGACAGCTAAAACTGAAGCCTGTTTAAGCCAGTGCCCTATGGCTCTCTCTATAGGGAGAATCTTGACAGAGTGGCTGGAGCTGGGACAGGCACAAACCAAGGGGTTCTAGGGCTTTCTTCAAAAGGACCACCTGATGGAGTGGCTGGAGGTGTTGTGGTTATGGGCCATAGTGTCCTGGGATGTTTCCCTTAGGTGCCATCCTAGTGTAGTGGCTGGAATCAAGGCAGAGTATAGGCCAGAGTGTCCAAGGCTTTTCTACACTGAATTTAAATCATGGTTCTTGCCATCCAATTTATCCTCTGCTCTTTGTTAGGCTTCTAGGACTGGTTCACTTATATTCTTGTTGTTCTTTTAAACCGCAGCATTTTTCTGTGCCTAAGGGCATATTAACTTATTCATGATCCCTTAATACTATCCCTCCCACCACATTTTGCATCCTAAGGGGATGTGGTAGTTCCCTTTATTACCTTGTCTTCATCTCTCTTGTTGTGGTCTCTTTTCTTTTTAATATTTTATTCATTTATTTGTCGGATAGAGAGCGCAGGAGCGAGCACAGGCAGACAGAGTGGCAGGCAGAGGCAGAGGGAGAAGCAGGCTCCCTGCCGAGCAAGGACCCCGATGTGGGACTCGATCCCAGGACGCTGGGATCATGACCTGAGCCGAAGGCAGCCGCTTAACCAACTGAGCCACCCAGGCGTCCCTTGTTGTGGTCTCTTTATCATTTGTTGTACAGAAGCCGTTCAGTCAGTCCTCCATTCTTCTTCATAAAAAATTGCTGTATAGGGGCACCTGGGTGGCTCAGTGGGTTAAGCCTCTGCCTTCGGCTCGGGTCATGATCTCAGGGTCCTGGGATTGAGCCCCATATCGGGCTCTCTGCTCAGCGGGGAGCCTGCTTCCCTTCCTCTCTCTCTGCCTGCTTCTCTGCCTGCTTGTGATCTCTGTCAAATAAATGAATAAAATCTTTAAAAAAAAAATTGCTGTGTAGATATAGACTTATTCCTTTTGTGAGGGAGGTGAGTTCAGAGTTCCTCTGTCACTGTGTTACACTGGAATCCTCAACTTTTTTTTCCCCAAATTTTGTTATGATTTCCCCTTGGACCAATTGTTTGTTTATGTTTTTTGTTTGTTTAACTATCACACATTTGTATGCCTTCTAGTTTCCCTCTGTTATTTTTTTTCTAACATAATTGCATTGTGTTTGGAGAAGACACTTTGTATTGTGTTTTTTTTTTCCTAAATTTATTGAGACTTGATTTGTGCCTTAATATATTGCCTATCCTAGAGAATATTCCATGTGTATTTGCAGAGTATTTATTCTGCTATTGTTAACTGAGATGTTCTATGAATTTTATGAATTTTAGATGTTCTGTCCATGAGTGAAAGTGGATTATGAAATTCTCCAACTATTACATTTAAACTTTTTTTTTTTTTTGCTCTTGCCCAATCTGTCATTGATTTATTTACATGTTTTGGGACTGTATTTTTTGGTGCACAGTATTTATAATTATTATATCCCCTGAATGAATTAGCCCTTTAGTCAATATATAATGATTTTTTTTCTCTTGTAACAGTTTTGACCTAAATTCTATTTGGCCTGATTTTAGTACAGTGACTCCAGTTTCCTTCAATTCTGTTTTGGTTACTATTTTCATGTAATATATTTTTTCCATTTTTCCCTTTCAATCTATTTGTATCTCTATAGTTAAGGTATTCATTCTGTCAAGAACATATGGCAAATTTTTTAAATCTATTTTTGCAATCTGTCATTTGGTTAGACTGTTTAACCCATTAGCATTTATTTTTTTTAATTTTTATTTTTAAGGCGTTTGTTTTTTGCGAGAGAGAGAGAGTGAAAGAGAGAAAGAAAGAGCACAAGTCAGGGGAGGGACAGAGGAAGAGGAATAAGCAGACTCCCTGCTGAGCAGGAAGCCCAACATGGGGCTCAACCCCAGGACCCTGGGATCACAATCTGAGCTGAAGGCAAGCACATAATGGAATGAGCCACCCAGGTGCCCCATTCCATCAGCATTTAAAGTAATTACTGATGAAGAAAGACTTTCATCTGCCATTTTCCTATTTCTTTTCTGTATGTCATAACTTTTCTATTTCCCCCATTATTGCTTTATTTTGTGTTTTACTTTCACTGCCTTGTGGTTTGATTCCCTGCTCATATTCATTTGTGCATACCTTAAATATATGTTTGTTCATTGCCTTCTAGCATACTTTTCTTGATAAATTTTCTCTTAATATTATTGAGATTTTCTTGCTTTTGTTAAGTTGCCACTTTTTTGATTCTCTCAAGATTCTCCCTCTCTCTGTCTCCATTTGACATGTTGATTACAATGAATTTAGTTGTCTGTATCTCTAAGTTTATTCTACTTAGCAATAGTTGGGACTTTAGTATTTGCATATTCTTTTTTTAAAGATTTTATTTATTTATTTGACAGAGAGAAAGAGAGCACAAACAGGGGGAGTAGCAGGCAGAGAGAGAGGAGGAAGCAGGCTCCCCGTTGAGCAGGGAGCCCAATGCGAGGCTCGATCTCAGGACCCTGGGATCAGGACCTGAGCCGAAGGCAGAGGCTTTAACCCACTGAGCCACCCAGGTGCCCCGTATTTGCATATTCTTATATCTTATTAAATTTACCAGTTTTGGAGACATGAGTTTTTTCAAATATTCTCCTTACTCCTCTAACTCTCTTTTGTCTCCATCTAGAAATTCCAGAGTGTCTGTTTGTCCCCTTGCTAGTGTCTCACACATTCTTTATGATGTGTGACTTCTCTTCATTGTTTTATCCCTGTTCCTCAGAATGTGTTTCAGTTATTGTATCTTCCAATTCATTGATTCTTTCTTTCTTCTGCCTCCTGAAATCTTCTGTTGAATCCCTCTAGCTTTTTAAAAAAATTTAGTTATTATTTTTCAACTCCATAATTTTTACATTGTTGCTTTTTAAAATTTATTTATAGTCGTTAATATCTTAATTTTGTTCATCATTTTCTTGGTTCCCTTTACTTCTTTGTCTACAGTTTTCTTGAACATATTTATGATCTAGTTTTGTTCATTTAGTCCAATTGCTAAGCTTCCTCAGAGATGGTTGCTTTCAAATAAGTTTTGTCATTTTTTGTTAAGTTTAAATATTTGAATATTATAATAGAATAACTATGAAAATTATAAACCCTTGCATCTCAAAGACTTGTTTTTTTTATTCTTGTAGAAGTTGCATTTTTTTTTAATTTAATAACTCTCACACTATTCTTGTAAAGACTGCATTCTTTGTTTTGCATGGTTACTGAAATCTCTTTTATTTTAGCTTCTATTACCTTATGGGTTGACAAGGATGTTCTTGAATGCTAGGTGCAAAACCAACAAACAGCACTCCTAGTCTTTGTAGGTTGGTTCTGTGCTTAGACGCTCATTCTATATTTACTCAGGCTATTTACCTTGCTACTTTATCATTCATTTCCTTCTTACACTGACCTTAGACACTTGACAGAGTTGAAAACATATGGTCTTCTCAGGGCTTTCTTGAACATGCATTCTTCCCTGGGCATGGACATTACTTTCAAAATTTCCCATTATTTATGGGTACTTTCAAATGCCTTAATTACTCAACAAAACTTTTTACCAAGCTTTCCTTCCATAAGTTCAGGTATCATTTTGTTGGTATTACATGTTCTCAAACATAATATTTAGCCCATGTCAGCTGTGGGTTTTTCCTCTATTACAGTGTTTTTAAGCTATGCCTTCTGCTTTTCTGTCCAAGATGAGTTATGATTTAGGTGAAAAACAGTTGCCTTTTGTTAGTCTTTTGCGTAGTGCCCATATAGGTTAGAAAAAACACAATACTTTTGTATTAAAGTTTGATATGCTCCTTCTAGGACCAGCAACTAGGTATCACACCAGGAAAATGGGCCACTGTCTTCAAAACCACAACTAAGCCAGGGTAGGTCAGTGGAATTTTAAAACATCATATATTATTCCTGCTATTTTTTTTAAAGATTTTATTTATTTATTTGATAGAGATCACAAGTAGGCAGAGAGGCAGAGAGAGAGAGGAGGAAGCAGGCTGTCCACAGAGCAGAGAGCCCGATGCAGGGCTCGATCCCACGACCTTGGGATTATGACCTGAGCCGAAGGCAGCAGCTTTAACCCGCTGAGCCACCCAGGCGCCCCTATTCCTGCTATTTTTAAGTTACTTTTTTTTTCTTTTTGATTCAATGCTTTCTTGGTCGTTGTAAACTTTTGATTGTTTTCCAGATACTGACAAAGTTAGTTCTGACAGATTCTGCTTGTGTTTAGATTTTTCTGTTTCTACTGAAGGACAGGTGTTTGTAGCTGCCCACCCTGATGTTTTAATGAATTCACCACTACTATTCAGTTTACATAAGAGGAATTTGTCACATTGCCACTAAAAAAAACCTGTAATACACATAATGATACATGTGTAATATACAGTGAAGTTTCATACAGTATAAGATTGCATTAGTTACTAGTGAAGACAACTGTATTGCATCTGTCCATATTATTTTACTACACTTGCTTGAACTGATAGTTTTAGTAATTATCACATATAACATTCCCTACATCTTTCCCAGCTTTATAATATTAACAGTTTCATTAAAATGGTCTTAGTATTTGTAACATACTTGGTAGAAACTTCACAAATTTCACTTCAGAACAATGTCATGTGTCCGGAAGATAAATTTTAAGCATGTTCAAGTTGAATTTCTGGGCTTTTTAAAATGAAATAACACCACTATTAATCTGATTCAATTCAGTACAGTAGCACATAGAGAAGAGAGACAAATAGAGAGGTAGGGAATCAAGTAAGGAAAGGCAAACATTTTAGTTACATGATATATAGTGTTATCTACACCAATGAACTAAAACTGTTAAGGTGTTAAAAAACTACTTACCAATTCATTAATTCAATAAACACTTATTAAGCAACTACTGTATGCTAGTGTATAGGAATATAGAATTAATCTTTTATTTAAAACGCAAACACATTAAAACTACATTTCTATAGATATAGTTACAGTGACTTTGTTTTTAGCCAATGATATTATAGTATTATCTCCCATAAAAATAATGGTATTGTTAACACAGTTAGAATATTACCACTTTAATTGTGAAACACAGTTTATACTAGAGCAACATCATCACATTATCCACAAGAATAAATGTCATTCATATATAGCAGGATGAAATGCTCTGCTATTTCAGGCTTAAAATGTTTTCATAATGCTTTAAAATCATTTAGCAAAAAACAGATACATAAGCAAAATTATAATGTTCTGAGCATTAATTATATGATATAATTAAAGTGGAATAGGAACAGAATTGTTATTGTCCCTTCTTGTCAGTGTTGCTCAGCGATGTGTGGCTCCACTAACTGACATGACATATTATGCAATAACAACATCATATGGCTGGCCAGCTTTAGCAGACAGGATGTCACAGTGGGCTTTGAAATGTTTTCACCTTGAAGGTAGTACATAAGTAAGGTTATTATGGAATAATTATTATATGTTTCCATTCATAAGGGGACAGGATTAACTTAAGTATTAAGTCCAACAGTGTAAGCATCAACAATGGCAGAAATGGAATAAAGGGTATTTGCTTCTCCAACTCAGTGTTCTAAACACTCTAGATAGACACATCTTGGAAAACTGGATTGTAAGATAAGTTGTATACTGCAGGGAAAAGTGCCACGAGGATTGCTTGTGTGTTTGATTTTTCTTTTTTCTAAGATTTTATTTATTTGCCAGAGAGAAAGTGAGAAAGAGAGAGAGAGCACAAACAGGGGAAGCAGCAGGCAGAGGGAGAAGTAGGCTCTCTGCCGAACAAGGAGACTGATGTAGGACTTGATCCCAGGACCCAGGGATCATGACCTGAGCTGAAGGCAGCTGCTTAACTAAATGAGCCTTCCAGACATCTCTTGTGTGTTTCATTTTTAAAGAACAGGAATTCCACTAAACTGTTAGTAATACTAAACTCACACTGTATATGAAGATAAATGAGTATGAGCACCTATAATTTCAACAACATCATAACTACTCTAAATGATTTATTTAATGTACATGGTGAGCATTTACATAAAAGTGAATCAATTAAAAATACACATAATACATTGTAACCAATTTATAACAAATAAATATTTTTTAAAGATTATTTATTTATTTATTTGTTAGAGAGAGCAAGCACAGGCAGACAGAGTGGCAGGCAGAGGCAGAGGGAGAAGCAGGCTCCCTAGAACAAATAAATATTTAAAAATATTTGGACATGCCATGTGCATGATGGTGTCCAGGCAGGTAACGGGACAATGTGTTGACTCCAAGCTACTGGCTCCAGGCCCTGCCTGGCCAAGCCATCCAGAGCATCTTCTGATAATTCTTTGGAAAGAGGGATGAATCCAAGGGTATGTGGAAGTACTTAACCTTAGAAGGGAGGCAAAACTACAGGTATCCTTCACACTTCAAAGTTTGCATTACACATTTTTTTTCAACCAAAGACCTACATTAGTCTCCATTTTACTAACCAAAAGAAATCTGAAGGACATTGTTGTGTTTATGAAAAAAGGCAAAAAGTAAAACCATTGTTAAGCTTTTCTTTTGCAGTGAACCGTTATAGAGGTAGCATGCACTCTGGGCAGAAGGAGTGGCCCTGCCAAGCTTATTGCCTGGGAACTGCACTCAGGTTCTCAGCATTCAGCTTCCAGGATCTGAAATACATCAACTATTGGCAACTCATCTGCAGTGACTCAGAACATTCCATAATTTTCTTGTGGAAAATATTTGTGGGAAATTAAAGTTCTTTCAAAA
Organism: Taxidea taxus jeffersonii; assembly: GCA_003697995.1. NCBI lineage: Eukaryota > Metazoa > Chordata > Mammalia > Carnivora > Mustelidae > Taxidea > Taxidea taxus. The sequence goes on along the minus strand of ML103799.1, from coordinate 50,974 downwards.
GTTATAAATAAATAAATAAATAAGTTCTAAATGAAAAAAAAAAGTACTTAGATAATACATTCCTTTTTTTCTTTCTTTTTTTTTTCTTTCTTTTTCAGATTTTTTAAAAAAGAAAAGATCAAGGCATACGAAGTTACTGATGTCCAGGAGATTTACTGATTCCCCCAAAGCTGTACCATTATTCTTCATGGCTAATCAAAGCTAATTTAGTGTTAAACTCCTACTCCAATGTTATTGTTGTCACTGCATGCTAGCTTGAGTGATTCAAGAAAATAAATCAGAGCAAAACAAAACAACAACAACAACATTATTTTAATATTTTATATTCATTAGAATTATTTGGCTTGCAATTAAAACACTACCCAACTAGTGGTACCTGGGTGGCTCAGTCAGTTAAGTGTGTGCCTTCAGCTCAGTTCATGATCTCAGTGTCCTGAGATCAAGTCCCACCCTGAGCTTCCTGCTCAGTGGGAAGTCTGCTTCTCCCTCTCCCTCTACCCCTCCCCTGCCATGCTCTGTCTCTCAAACAAATAAAGTATTAAAGAAAAACTACCCAACTAAAAAATAATAGACATACACCATCTTGCATAACAAGAAATCTTAAAGTAATCGTTCAAGATTGACTCAATCAAGAGATCAAGTATATCAGATTTTCTGATTAGTATCATTGTGTTTATCATGACTTTTATCTTATGGGTAAAAGACAGTTCTTTTTATCACACAATATTATTTCCTCAAAAGGTAATTTCAAAAGACAGGAAGAGGCACAATCCTGTTTTGTAGTTTCCTTAAAATGAAAGAAACTTTCACCAGTGAGAGCAACCCTCACTGATATTTTTTATATCTGACCTGCCCACAGCTAAACCAATCACTCATCATGGGATTATTATAAATCATTTAGGTTAATGAAATATATTCTCCATGGGGATCTTCATAAAGCCCAAAGCACCAAGTACCTGAATGAGATTTAGGTTGTTTTAAGAAAAAATAAGAGAAAGGAGGATGGTAAGTACCTGTTGAATAAGTAACCAAGAGTGACAATACTCATTAACAGACGAAAAGGTAGGCTGCTGTTTTCAACTCACTTACTTAAATTTAGGTGTTGGAGTAGTCAGCCTGTAGGGACTTGGTCAAAATTTGGGCTCAGAAAGGTTTTCAATGTGATCTAGTTTATTTTCTTTGTTGTTTTTGTAATATGATCTAGTTTAAAGAAGGAAGTACTTTTTCGGGTTGCACAACTTTGCTACTTTGTAATAAATTACTTTTTTTGTACGTTTCAAAATAGAAAACTACATGACAACTAGAAACTGTTTTCTCATATTCAGTGACTTGAGTAGACACCATAATATTGAACATCAATTTTACATACATGGTAGAAAATAAAAAATAATAACCAGATGGGCTAATCATACATTGTTTGTAAAAAGCCCCTGAAATAAGTGATCAATCTGTTCAGCAACCATCAGACGACACACTGGGAATGGTAGAGTAAGAATATATAGACAAGTTGGCTAATGGTGAAAGAAATTATTAATGGATTGTGCTGATGAATTATATTTATCTGCTGGAAGAACATGCTTTCCATATTTTACCACCTATGCTTTAACAAGACAAAACAAAATAAAGCAAACATGTTAGGGGTGCCTGGGTGACTCAGTCTGTTAATCAGCCAACTCTTGATTTCGGCTCAGGTCATGGTCTCAGGGTCATGAGATGGAGCCCTGCTTGAGATTCTCCCTCTCCCTTTCCCTTTACCCCTCCCCGCTGCTTTCTCTCTCTCTCTCTCTCTCTCTCTCTGTCATCTATCTACATATCATATATATATCTCTTTCTCAAGTAAATAAGTAAAATTTAAAAAAATTACTCAATAAAAGAGTAATTAAACCTAGATTCTACATCTTTTTTCATGACTTCATCCAGTTTTTCACAAAGCTATTTATCCTTTTATTATCTTTATATCCTAGCACCAATCTCTTCATCTAGGTTTAAATTTTGCATTTTTGTTACAAAATCGCCCCCCCTACACACATACACACTTTGTGTTTCTGTTTATGTTTCTTAACTGCTTTCCAAAGTGCTTTTCCCACAAGATTGACTAAATAAGCTAAATTGCTTTTGCTCATTTGGACTTCTACTGCACCTTTGTAATGTCTTTAAATACTCATTCTTTCTATTTTTAATCCCACACTGCAAAGTTATTGACAAAAAATCTAGGTCAGAAAGAAGCAAGACCAAAAAAAAAAAAAAAGCACAACTTTTAAAAATTGAATTCTTATTTATCAAGTTCTAGTTAATGTTATTTTGCCAGATACTCCATATTTTGAGATAAAGTAAATTTCATTTTTCAGAGCATTAGAGAATGTGGTGCCATATAAACCAAAATGAAAATAGTATATTATTGATTCTGTTGTATTTTTTCAAAATACTTAAAGAATTCAGTAGCCTTTGTAATTACTACAACTTTGACAGTCAATGAATTAATGTTTCCAAATCCATAATTTCTTTAAAGATAACTGACAGTGTGATCAAGAAAAATTCCAACTTTATAATTAATGTTCTAACATTTTACTCAATATATGTGCTATCTGCAAAAATGTATAGAGAATAAACAATTTTAACCAGGGATTATGCATAATAAAGATTAGACATTGTATTTCTGAAAATTTAGTCAAAAGCTGGTTATCTCTCTCATATATAAATATTTCCCCTTGACATCCTGGCTCTTAGGCCCATTCTAGTGAATTAACTATTGGTTTTGATATTGTGTGGATGCAGTCTCTAAGAATATAAGACCTTACTTCAATGTATTTTAACATCCAAGGGTAATGAAACAAAAAATAGATTTTGAGTACTGATATGATTTGAATTTATTTTTTAATTTTTAATTAATTATTTGTATTAACATATAATGTATTATTTGCCCCAGGGGTACAGGTCTGCAAATCATCAGGCTTACACATTTCACAGTACTCACCATAGCACATGTCCTCCCCAATGTCCATAACCCAACCACTCTATCCCTATCTCCCATCGCAACTCTCAGTTTGTTTTGTGAGATTAAGAGTATCTTATGGTGTGTTTCCCTCCTGATCCCATCTTGTTTCATTTTTCATTCCCTACCCCCGATGATCCCCTGCCCTGTCTCTCAAATTCCTCATATAAGAGAAATCATAGGATAATTGTCTTTCTCTGATTCACTTATTTTGCTCAGTATAATACCCTCTAGTTCCATCCACGTTGTTGCAAATGGCAAGATTTCATTTCTTTTGATGGCTGCATAGTATTCCACTGTATATATATATATATATATATATATATATATATACACATACATATATATATATATATATATCACTATATCACACATCTTATTTATCCATTCATCTGTTGGTGGACACCTAGGTTCTTTCCATAGTTGGGCTATTGTGGAGATTGGTGCTATAAACATTCGAGTGCTCATGCCCCTTCTGATCACTACATTTGTATCATTAGGGTAAATACTCAGTAGTGTGATTGCTGGGTCATAGGGTAGCTCTATTTTCAACTTTTTGAGGAACCTTCATGCTGTTTTCCAGAGTGGCTGCACCAGCTTGCATTCCCACCAACTCCACATCCTGGCCAACATCTGTCATTTCCTGACTTGTTAATTTCAGCCATTCTGACTGGTGTGGGGTGGTGTCTCATTGTATTGCCCTGATGTCAAGTGATATGGAACACTTTTTTATGTATCTGTTAGGCATCTGGATGTCTTCTTTGTAGAAATGTCTGTTCTTGTCTTCTGCCCATTTCATGATTGAATTATTTGGGTGTTCAGTTTGATAAGTTCTTTATAGATTTAGGGCATTAGCCCTTTATCTGATAGGTCATTTGTGAATATCTTCTCCCATTCTGTCAGTTGTCTTTTGGTTTTGTTGACTGTTTCCTGGGCTGTGCAAAACCTTTTGATCTTCATGAAGTCCCAATAGTTCCTTTTTGCCCTTGTTTCTCTGCCTTTGGTGATGTTTCTAGGAAGAAGATGCTGCAGCTGAGGTCAAAGAGGTTGCTGCCTGTGTTCTTCTCAAGGATTTTGATGGATACCTGTATCACATTGAGGTCTTTCATCCATTGTGAGTCTATTTTTGTGTGTGCTGTAAGGAAATGGTCCAGTTTCATTCTTCTGCATGTGGCTGTCCAATTTTCCCAACACCATTTGTTGAAGAGACTGTCTTTTTTCCATTGGACGTTCTTTCCTGCTTTGTCACATATTAGTTGATCATAGAGTTGAAGGTTCATTTCTGAGCTATCTAGTCTGTTCCATTGATCTATGTGTCTGTTTTTGTGCCAATACCATACTATCTTGATGATTAGAGCTTTGTAATAGTGCTTAAAGTCTTGAATTGTGATTCTACCAACTTTAGCTTTTGTTTTCAACATTCCTCTGGCTCTTCAGGGTCTTTTCTGGTTCCATATGCATTTTAGGATTATTTGTTCCATTTCTTTGGAAAAAATTGATTTTATTTTGATAGGGATTGCATTAAATGTGTAGATGACTTTAGGTAGCATAGACATTTTCACAGTATTTGTTCTACCAATCCATGAGCATGGAACGTTTTTCCATTTCATTGCGTCTTCCTCAATTTCTTTCATGAGTACTTTATAGTTTTCTGTGTACAAATTCTTTGCCTGTTTGGTTAGGTTTATTCCCAGGTATCTTATAGATCTTGATGCAATTATAAATGGGATTGACTCTTTAATTTATCTTTCTTCTATCTTGCTGTTGGTATATAGAAATGCAACTGATTTCTGTGCATTGATTTTGTACCCTGAAAATTTACAATTTACTGAATTCCTGTATGAGTTCTAGCAGTTTTGTTGTGGAGTCTTTCAGGTTTTCCATATAAAGTATCATATCATCTATAAAGAGTGAGAGTTTAACTTTTGCTGATTCAGATGCCTTTTATTTCTTTCTGTTGCCTGATTGCTGAGGCTAAGAATTCTAGTACTCTGTTGAATATCAGTGGTGATAGTGGACATCCCTGCCATGTTCTTGACCACAGGGTAAGAGTTATTAGTTTTTCCCCACTGAGAATGATATTTGCTGTGGGTTTTTCATAGATGGCTTTGATTATATTGAAGTTTGTACCCTTTATCCTACACTTTGAAGAGTTTTGATCAAGAAAGGATGCTATACTTTGTCAAATGCTTTTTCAGCATCTATTGAAAGTATCATGTGGTTCTTGTTCTTTCTTTTATTAATGTATTGTATCACATTGATTGATTTGTGGATGTTGACCCAAACTTGAATCCCAGGAATAAATCCCACTTGGTCGAAGAGAAGAATCCTTTTAATGTACTGTTGGATCCTATTGGCTAGTATTTTAATGAGAATTTTTGAGTAGGTGTTCATCAAGGATATTGGTCTGTAATTCTCCTTTTTGATGATGTCTTTGTCTGGTATTGGAATCAAGGTAATCCTGGCCTCATAAAATGAGTTTGTAAAGTTTTCCTTCCATTTCTATTTTTTTGGAACAGTTTCAGGAGAATAGGTATTAATTCTTTAAATATTTGGTAGAATTCCCCTGGGAAGCTGGGCTCTCCTTGGGTGAGATATTTTTGATGAATGCTTCAATCTCCTTACTGGTAATGGGTCTGTTCAGGTTTTCTATTTCTTCCTGGTTCAGTTTTGGTAGTTTATATGTCTCTAGGAATGCATCCATTTCTTCCAGACTTTCAAATTTACTGGTGTATTCTTGTTCATAATATGTTCTTATAATTGTTTGTATTTCCTTGGTATTGGTTGTGATCTCTCCTCTTTCATTCATGATTTTATTAATTTGGGTCCTTTCTCTTTTCATTTTGATAAGTCAGGCCAGGGGATTATTAATCTTACTAATTCTTTCAAATAACCAGCTCCTATTTTCGTTTTTCAGTTCTACTGTTCTTTTTGTTTCTATTTCATTGTTTTCTATTCTGATCTTTATTATTTATCTTCTCCTGCTAGGTTTAGGCTTGATTTACTGTTCTTTCTCCAGCTCCTTTACTGGAACTAAAGGTTGTATACTTGAGACCTTTCTTGTTTGTTGAGAAAGACTTGTATTGGTATATAATTGCCTCTCAGGAATGCCTTTGCTGTGTCCCAAAGATTTTGAACAGTTGTGCTTTCATTTTCATTTGTTTCCATGAATTTTTTTAGTTCTACTTTAAATTCCTACTTGACGCATTCATTCTTTAGTAGGATGCTCTTTAGACACCATGTATTTGAGAGTTCTTTCCAACCTTCCTCTTGTGATTGAGTTCTGGCTTCAGAGCATTGTTGTCTGGAAATATGCAGGGAATCATACCAATCTTTTGGTACCCGTTGATACCTGATGTGTGACTGCAGGTCTGATCTATTCTGGAGAATGTCCCATGTGCACTAGAGAAGAATGTGTATTCTATTGCTTTGGGTTGGAATGTTTGAATATATCTGTGATGTCCATCTAGTCCAGTGTGTCATGTAAAGCCTTTATTTTCTTGTTCATCTTTTGCCTAGATGATCTGTCCATTTCAGTGAGAGAGGTGTTAAAGTCTCCTACTACTATTATATTATCGTGGCTGTGTTTCTTTAATTTTGTAATTAATTCATTTATATAATTGGGTGTTCCCATGTTAGGGTCATAGATATTTAAATTTGTTAGATCTTCTTGTTAGATAGACCCTTTAAGTATGATATAGTGTCCTTCTTCATCTCTTATAATAGTCTTTGGCTTAAAATCTAATTGATCTGATATAAGGATTGTCACCCCAGCTTTCTTTTCATGCCCAGTAGCATGGTAAATGGTTTTCCAACCCCTCACTTTAATTCTGGATGTGTCTTTGGGTCTAAAATGAGTTTCTTGTAGACAGCATATTGATGGGTCTTGGTTTTTTTTTTTTTTTTTTAATCCATTCTGATACCCTATGTCTTTTGATTGGGAGCATTTAGCCCATTTACATTCAAGGTAACTATTGAAAGATATGAATTTAGTGCCATTGTATTGCTTCTAAGGTGACTGTCACTGTACATTGTCTCTGTTCCTTTTTGGTCTGTTACTTTTAGGCTCCCCCTTTGCTTAGAGGACCCCTTTCAATATTTCCTGTAGGGCTGGTTTAGTGTTTGCAAATTCTTTTGCTTTCTGTTTGACCTGGAAACTTTTTAAAATGTCCTTCTATTTTCAATGACAGTCTAGCTGGATATAGTATTCTTGGTTGCATATGTTTCTCATTCAGTGCTCTAAATACATCATGCCAGTCCTTTCCGGCCTGCCAGGTCTCGTGGATATGTCTGCTAATAATTGATATTTCTACTATTGTAGTTTGCAGTCTTCTTGTCTCAAGCTGCTTTCAGGATATTCTCTTTGACTCTGAGATTTCTAAGTTTCACTATTAGATGACGGGGTGTTGACCCGCTTTTATTGATTTTGGGGGGGTTCTCTGTGCCTCCTGGATTTTGATGCTTGTTCCCTTTGCCATATTCGGGAAATTCTCTACTCTAATTCTCTCCAATATACCTTCTGCCCCTCTCTCCTTCTTCTTCTGAAATCCCAATTCTTCTAATATTGTTTCATCTTATGGTATCACTTATCTCTCATATTCTCCCCTTGTGGTCCAGTAGTTGTCTCTGTTTTGCTCAGTTTCTTTATTCTCCATCATTTGTGCTTCTTTATCACTGTTTCTCTCTTCTGCTTCATTTATCCTACTAGTAAGAGCCTCCATTTTTTATTGTGCCTCATTAACATATTTTTCTTAAATTTCAACTTGGTTAGATTTTAGTTATTTCATTTCTCCAGAAGGGGATTCTCTAATATCTTCCTTGTCTTTTTTTTTTTTTTTTTTTTTATTAGAGAGCGAGCGAGCACAGGCAGACAGGCAGGCAGAGGCAGAGGGAGAAGCAGGCTCCCGGCCGAGCAAGGAGCCCGATGTGGGACTCGATCCCAGGACACTGGGATCACGACCTGAGCCGAAGGCAGCCGCTTAACCAACTGAGCCACCCAGGCGTCCCTCCTTGTCTTTTTTGAGCCCAGCTAGATCTTTGAGAATCATCATTCTGAAATCTAATTCTGAATTATTACCAATGTTCATATTGATTAGGTCCCTAGCCATTTGTACTGCCTCTTGTTCTTTTCTTTTCTTTTTTTGTGGTGAGTTTATTCACCTTGTCATTTTATCCAGATAAGAATATATGAGTGATAGAACAAAGTACTAAAAGGGGGTATAGACCCCAGAATAATATACATGAACCAAATCAGAAGAGACCTAAACTTGTGTAGAAGAAAGGGGGAAAAACAAAACAAAACAAATATATATTTATATATAGATATAGATATAGATATGGATATATTAGGTTGGTGAATAGAATAGAGCCACCCACTTGACTTTGGGTGTATTCTGGTCTCTTAGAAGAAACTACCTCCCCAAATTTCAAAGAATGAAAAACTTATATATGTAAAAAATAAGGGTAAACACAATGAATGCATGGAATATGACTGTAAGGATGGAAATTTTAAAAGTTCCTAAAAAAGTAATTGACAAAATAAGTTGGTTGGAAAAAGAAAATAAAAAGGAGGGAATGTGATCAGACTGGAGACTAGAAAAAAGTCCTGCACTATATTTAGGTTATATTTTGATCTATTAGAAGAAATTGTATCCTAAAATTTTAAATAAAAAAAAAGACTATATGTATTTAAAAAAAAATAAGGTTAAATACAATGAAGGATAAAATATGACTATAACAATGAAAATATTAAAAGATTTTTTTAAATGTATTGATAAGATAAAATAGTTTCAAAATTTTAAAAGAGTAAAGTGGAAAAGTTAAAAAATAGAATAAGAAAAAAATTAAAAATTAACTTTCCACGACTAAAAGATCATGGGAAAAAAGGCCATGAATTTTATGTGTTGCTTTCTCCTAGCAGTTCCCATTGATTGGTGAACTTGGTCTTGGCTGGATATTCTTGCTGATCTTCTAGAGGAGGGGCCTGTTGCAGTGATACTCAAATGTCTTTGTCGAAAGCAGAATTGCACCACTCTTGCCAGAGGCCAGCCTAAGTTATCTACACAGGTTCACACTTGGTAGATATTTTTCCCTGAATGTTTTACATAGAGCTTTGGAGGTTAGGAATAAAAATGGCAGTCTCCCAATCTCTGGACCAGAAGAGCAAGAGCTTGGGGCCACACTCCTCAGTTCACCCTTAGAGAAAAGCAGTCAATCACTCCCATCTCCCTGGTCTCCGGCCACACTCTATGCTCACCTGGCCTATGACCATGCATGTAGCCCCACTCAGAGTCTCCAAACACAGTAAATTCCTGCCACACACTTCCATGCTTTTCATCACAAAGGAGGAAAGAGGGAGTCTCACCAGATCTCCCACTTGCGGGGTCCTTGCTCAAAGAGCAGTGACCAAACTGTGCCTCAGATCATGGAGTAAGGTAACCCCGAAGTGAGAGCGCACTCCTCAGCTCTGTCTCTGTAGCCAGCTTCCCTGCACTGATATCTGCAAGCTCTGCCACACTCAGACACCCTTGGTCTTTCTGTTAACCCATGGATCCTGAGTCCACACTGTCATCATGACGGCTCCACCCCTGCTTAGCCTCTGAAGTGACATCCCAAAGCGGAGGAGACTTCTAAAAGTTCTGATTTTGTTGTTCCACTGCTCACTCCCCCCATGCTTTATCTTCCTGGGGCTTCAAATTCACTTCTCCACACATCCTAGAAAGTGGTCAATTTTCTGTTCCTACAATTGCTGCTCTTCTTCTCTTTTATCTCCCGTTGAGTTTGTACATGTTCAGAATGGTTTGGTAACTGTCTAACTGAACTCCTGGGACCTGATTATATTTCTCTCCTACTGCTCTGTCATCTTGCTTCCTCCTTTATTTGAATTTATGATCAAGAATAACACAATATTGTACAACTGCTATGGAACTGTTTTAAGTGCATTTTTAATCAACTTAATAAAAATGTTTATTTACATTGTTGTTTTTGTCCAAAGCCCAGAAATTTCCACTCTTCTAATTTATATGTCAAACAGAAAAGTTTCTGAAATACAATTTTAAACATCTCAAAATCTTCAGGCTATCATGAGAGTTACTATGGTCCATGCGACAAAGCAATTACTGAAAAAGGGAGAAATCTAGATTTTACACATAATTACGTTAAGAGTTGTGTGACACTTAACTATTTGGCTCTATATTTCCTTATCTGTAATGCAAAGATGTCAATGTCTCTTATTAAACTTCCAGAATAGTTGAGAGTTTGGATGTGTGTATTTTTAAGCTATAATATCATATCTGTATGTCACAATATAATAACCTGAACTGTCAAAATAAGCAATACTATTATCTGTGTGAACATGGGCATTTCCCCTCAATTATTAATTCCTCAGTTTACTCTCCTGTATATACTCTTCTCTATATTTTCCACCAACTTTCCAGCATTATTATATAGTTTGGTCAATTAAATAATGTGATAGGTGTGTAAGTATGTTGGAAATCAGAGATTTTAAAGAATAGCTATGGTATTACAATAGTGAGATAGTAAAACATAAAACAACAGAACTATTTATTTGTTGTCCTCAAGAAAAGAGGATTTTCCTTAAGCACACTTACTTTCATGGACATATAGAGGAATCTGAATAGAGGAGCATAGAACACATTGGATTTTTTTTTTCCCTCAGTCTATATGCTTAAGGTTAATAATACCTGAATGGACCTGGGAAGATTGTTTCATATCTGAACTTAAGTATTCTTATTTGCAAAACTGTACTATAAAAATTATGATTTTTCAGCTGCATTGGGTTATAGTGGAAAAAAGACAATAAAATAAAGACATAGTGTATAAACCACAGATGCCTTTATATTTTTTTAAGATTTTATTTATTTATTTATTTGTGAGAGAGAGAGAATGAGAGAGAGAGATAGAATCAGAGGGTGAAGGTCAGAGGGAGATGCAGACTCCCTGCTGAGCAGAGAGCTCAACATGGGACTCAGGGATCATGACCCCAGCTAAGGGCAGTCACTTAACCAACTGAGCCATGAGGTGGCCCACAAATGCTTATATTTTTAGATGAGAACATATCACACATGCATACATTTATGTGCATGGGTACAGGTGAACATGTGAAAGGTGAACATGTGAAATTACCTTAGCACTTTTATCTACATAAAACCAAATTCATCTTATCAAATTGTTTTCTTACTGTCAAAGATTCAAAGGGGAAACAACAAAGCATGATACAACCAAATGTCTTATTTCAAATGAGATGAACATAAATATATATGAAATAAATATATATGCATATATATACACATATGTATATATATGCATACATATACATATATACAAATATATGAAATAAATATATATGAAATAAATAAATATATATGAAATATATTTTTCATATATATTTGAAAATATATATGAATATATATATTCACATATTAGATAAAGTCTGGGCTTTTGGGAATCAATTAAAGCTCTCTTAGTATACAATATACAATTACTTCCAAGTAGTTACCTTTTGTATACACATCTCAGTGAAATTTGCATTTTTTCAAATTCATAGTTTTCATCAAAAGACAGTACTGTTTAAAAAACAACAAGCAAAGAAAGATGGTACTATTTGTTACATTTATAAATTACCTATTAAATTTGACAGGAATTTTTAAAAATATATATAAATATGGAAACCAAATTTGTCCCAAATTTATTTCTCAGAAGAGTATAAGAAGGAAAAATAATGCATCATTCTGAGGAGATATACAGATCCATTTCCTGAGTAGCAGGCATTTAGTCCCTACAAAGCTATGATTCAATGCTGACTACATAGTTTAAACACACACACACACACACACACACACACACACACACACACACATTTGTAAGTACTTGGCTGAGACTTATTACTAGGAGGTAGATTTAACATGTATGGGGTGGGAAGACTAATGGGATGTTTACTAAATATAGACTGTGTGCCAAAACCATTATAATTATCCTTGTGAATCTTCACTATCATCCAAGTAGTTTGATACCTTACTCAAAATTACTAAAAATAATCAGATCAGGGTATTGAACACAACTTCCTGACATTGAAGACTGTGTTGACTTCACTATTATGACATCCAAGAGAAGACAAAAAGAAACAGGAGTAACATCAAGTATCAGTTCCATCATGTAAAGAGCTTGGAAATGGTCATTCTCATGGTTAAAACAGAAAAAAAAAATCTGAAAAGTGAATATTTTTCATGAACCAATCAGAGAACTGAAGTTGTAGGGCAAGCCACCACTCCAATATATGGATAGCAACTGAGACCTGTATGACTGTATTAAAATGATTGGAGCCATAAAATGGTACGGGGCACTTTTTTAAGTGAATTGCTAGATCCTGACTGTTGACTAAAAGGAAAGTGAGAATCATATGGGAGATGACTCATAATTTTGTGGATTTTACGTCTAGAAACTGTACTATATTTTCACAGTATAAATCCTGGAAAGATCCTCCTGGGTTATGTGATGGGGAGAAGAGTAGCCTGATAAAATATACCTACTATCTCCTCCTAAGAACATTTTTGAAACCATATAACAAGTATGGTAAGAGAACTCCTTCTCACAGCAACTGCCTCCAGTCTTTCTGCCTCACCTAAGAGGTAAAATACAGTGTATAGGTCAGGGATTCAGATAAATAGATTGGGAATACTGCAGTCAAGAAAGTGGAGAAAAGGCAATACTACCAGAAAAAAAAAGTTTTTTGAAGGTCACATCCCTAAGGCCTACTAAAAGTTTGTGATTTAATCAAACATGGAACATCTTCATTTGTTGGGTCTGTAATCAAAGGAGCGAGACTGATACAAAGGGAAGGTCAAGCAAAGATTTATTTCACGCCAAGCATAATCAAACTGACCAGGGGCACCTGGGTGGCTCAGTCATTGGGCGGCTGCCTTCAGCTCAGGACATGATCCCAGGGTCCTGGGATTGAGCCCCACATTGGGCTCATTGCTCCGCGGGAAGCCTGCTTCTCACTCTCTCACTCTCCCTGCTTATGTTCCCTCTCTTGCTGTGTCTTTCTGTCAAATAAACAAATAAAACATTAAAAAAAAAAAAGAATCAAACTGACCAGCCAGGGCCATCTCTTATAAAGAGACAACCCCTCTCTGCCTTACAGACTAGCTTTTAAGGGCAAAGACCATGTGGTTGGGCCTGGCCACGCACAGGTGGCTAATGACACAGAGAAAACTGCACAGTCAGGCTAGGTCACACATAAGTGATCAATTGAATTACAATTTACCTTCTAGTAGACATTTGAACTAGCCTATCACCTTGGTCAGAATTGGTGCCCAAAAGGTATGACCCATACTCCTTGGTAGCTAGGGAGAGAGTATACACCCCCACTGATTGGATACCTCCACTAGGCCTGACCCACCCTTGTATTTGGGCTTTGTTACCTGGGACTGGTTTCCGGGACTTGTTTTTAGTAAGTCCCCTGGGAGGGAGGGGGGCAGGGGCAGTTTAAGTTTTTACTGTATAAACAACAAAGTCATTGTTTAACTGATGGAATCGCTCTGGCTATATAAGCCCTTACATCCCCCCCTTTTCTTAGGAGATTAGTCAAATATTTGACTTTTAGCCGGTTCTATGCCCCCCTCCTAATAGCTGCCAGACTGTTTTAATGACTCCAGTGTGATTTACCTAGAAGAACATTTCTCTCCTAGAGCCACGCAGAGCCCCCCTTCTTCTAGAAACAGTATGTCAAAGCCTTCCTCTATCTTGCAATGTCTATATCTGCCACCTATACTTTAACAATAGGAGCAACAATGAACTCAATGAACTCATTGTTTTTTGAGTCTTAGCTTTAGTCCAAGATCAGCAGGGTCCACCGGCAGCGGCATCCATCTCTGGGGGGCATACTCGTCTTCAGCCTGTTTGACGTGCCTCACATGAATACAGGCCCTGACGCCTTCTACTTTTATTGCTGTGGGGGTGGTCAGGATGACAGTAAATGGTCCCTTTCAGCGAGGTTCCAAGTTTCCCACTTGATGGTGACATATCCAAACCAAGTCCCTGGTTTGGTAAGGATGTGGTTCCACCTCTGTCTCCGTCTCAGTGTGGGCAGTTTGGATCCCTGCATGGGTTCCTTTTAAGACAGACTGTAGTGCCTGCAGTGACTGGAGTATAGACTGATCAGTCATTCCTTCTAGGGCAGCCTCTTGTAGCTGAGGGCAGAGCGTAGGGGGTGGGGTGTCTCCCGAACGTTGTTCAATGGGGTCACCTTGTTTAAGTAGGGTGTACATTGCACCCTGAGGAGAGTGAAAGGAAGGAGATCCACCCATCCACCCCCAGTCTCCAGAATAAGCTTTGTCAAAGTCTCTTTAAGAGTCTGGTTTATTCTTGGGATGCCCGGGTGGCTCAGTGGGTTAAGGCCTCTGCCTTCGGCTCAGGTCATGATCTCAGGGTCCTGGGATCAAGCCCCACATCAGGCTCTCTGCTCAGTGGGGAGCCTGCTTCCTCCTCTCTCTCTGCCTGCCTCTCTGCCTACTTGTGATCTCTGTCTCTCAAATAAACAAAATCTCTAAAAAAAAAAAAAAAAAAAAGAGTCCGGTTCATTCTCTCTACTTGCCTGGAACTCTGGGGCTGGTAGGCAGAATGTAGTTTCCAGTTAGTGCCCAGGGCCTTGGCCAATGCCTTTGAGACTGAACTCACAAATGCAGGGCTGTTGTCTGACCCAATCACAAGAGGCAGCCCAAAACTAGGGATTATTTCTTCTAGTAGCTTTTTGGCTACCATTCCTGCCATCTCATGTTTGGTGGAGAAAGCCTCTACCCAGCCTGAAAAGGTATCCACAAAATCTAGCATATGCTTGTGTCCATATTTTCCCAGTTTCAACTCTGTAAAATCCATTTCCCAATAAATTCCTGGCTCCTTACCTCTTTCTCTTTTCCCTCTTCCCATTCTAGCTCCTCCCACATTTACTGCCTGACATTGAGCACATCTATCAACCACATCCTGAGCCATACGCCCTAATTTAGAAACCTGGAACCACTTGCCCATAAGCTCCTTAAGCTTGTGTGTCCCCAAATGAGTGCCCTGATGTATCTGGCTTAGTAATTTTTTCCCTAGTCTTCGAGGAAGAATTAACTTTCCTGTCCTAGTCTTAACCCAGTACCCTTCATAGTCTAGTTTAACCCATTTTTGTAAATATTTTAAATCATCCTCTGAATAGTCTGGTTTTTCTGGTAGGGCCGGAGCTGGGAGTGTAACCAGCTCTTGTGCTGTTTCTTGAGCTGCTTGCTTTGCGGCTTGATCTGCTAATTGATTTCCTTTCAAAATCACATTAGTCCCCTTTTGGTGCCGTGGGCAATGCATGATGGCCACCTCTTTTGGGTCGCAAATAGCCTGAAGGAGAGCCAATATTTCTCCTCTCTTTTTAATTCCTTTTCCTTCTGCTGTTAATAGGCCCCTTTCTCTATAAATAGTCCCATGTACATGGAGAGTAGCAAAGGTGTACCTGCTGTCCATATAGATATTGGCGGTCTTACCCTTGGCCATCTGCAGTGCCTTGGCAAGTGCAACTAGCTCCGCCTTTTGCGCTGAGGTTCCATGTGGCAGGGCTGTCATCTAGAGTTCCTGCTCAGGAGCAACCACTGCAGCCCCCACATACCTCTTTCCATCGACCATGTAGCTGCTCCCATCTGTGAACAGAGTCGTCTCCGCATCCGGGAGGGGAGTGTCTCTAAGATACAGCCTTATTCCTGCGACCTAACCCCTGTGGGGTTAGGAACTCCCCACAGTCGTGTGGGTGGTCAGCCAGATCCTCTGGTAGCAAAATGGCTGGGTTTAGCACCGCCAGGGGCCGGAAAGTCACTTCCAGTTCATTGAGGAGGAGGGCCTGATACCCCGTCACTCTGGCGTTTGTCATCCACCAATCTAGTGGAGTCCAGAGACAGTCCTCAATAGCGTGAATGGTGGCCAAGATGAGATTTTGACGCAAAGTCAATTTACTTGCATCCTTGACCAGGAGGGCCGTGGAAGCAATTATGCGGAGGCAAGGGGGGAACCCAGCCGATACTGGATCTAGTTTCATGCTAAGATAGGCTACTGGCCTTTGCCAAGGCCCCAGAGTCTGAGTCAAAACTCCCTTGGTCACCCCTGCCTTTTCATCCACATACAAGTAGAAGGGCTTGGTAACATCTGGGATGGCCAATGTTCGGGCACTCAGTAAGGCTGTTTGTAATTACCGAAATGCTCCTTCTGCCTCAGCAGTCCACTCTACCATAGTGAGTCCTCCCTTTGTCAGTTCGTAGAGAGGTCAGGCACTCTCTGCAAACTGTGGTATCCACAGCCTGCAGTAGCCCACCGTTCCAAGAAACTCCCTCACTTGTTGGGGCATGGTGGGGCGGGGGTATCGGGTGATCACCTGTTTCCTGGACTCAGACAGGGAACGCACTCCCTCATGGAGATCAAAGCCTAAATAAGTGGCGTGGCTCTGACAAAGCTGTGCTTTCTTTGCTGACACCCAATACCCTTTTCCCTGTAGAGTCTGTAAGAGAGCTTTTGTCCCCCACAAGCATGGCTTGTAGTCCTCAGAGGCTATTAGCAAGCCATCAACATATTGTTACAGAGTGACTCCCAGGTTGGAGGTTCTATACTCAGGTAAACCCTCATGTAGGGCCTCGTCAAAGATGGTGGGTGAATTCTTGAACACTTGGGGAAGTCTTGTTCAGGTGAGCTGACCTTGGAATCCTTCCTGTGGGTCAGACCACTCAAAAGCAAAAAAGAGGTTGAGACTCCCTTGCTAAAGGTATGCATAAAAATGCATCCTTGATATCTAAGATGGTATACACAGTTCTTTTGGGTCCTAGGAGGGAGAGTAGGGTATAGGGGTTAGGCACTATCAGGTGGATATCTTCAACCCATTTATTAACTTCCCACAAGTCCTGAATGGGTCGGTACTCCCCAGTCTCTGCCTTTTTGATGGGCAGCAAAGGTATATTCCATGGAGACTTGCAAGGAACTAAGATTCCATCTCCTTGGAGGTGGTTAATGTGTTTTCTGATCCCTTCCTTTGCTTCCCAGGGGAGGGAGTACTGCCAGACGTGAACAGCCATAGCCATCGCTTTTAACTGTACCACCACTGGAGGCTGTCCCTTGGCCAAGCCAGGGGGCTTCTATTCTGCCCAGACCTCGGGAATCTCGACCTGTAGGGCTTGGAGAAGGCACCCCCCTTTGTCTCCTCTGGTTTTGAGATTGGCTCATAAAGGATGTATTCATCTACTGCTGCCATAAGCACCTACACAGCAGGTTGTCTCAAGGTCACAGTCATGTCTCCTTCCGAGAACTGAATGCCAGCTTGTAACTTGTGGTGGAGATCTCTTCCCATCAAGTTATATGGGGCATTAGGGAAAACCAGAAATCGATATTTGACTACTCCTGCGGCCAAATTTAAAGTCCTTTCTGTTGTCCATTTATGTCTCTCTGTGCCATTTGCTCCTTGTACCCAGACTTCCTCTCCAGATACTTTTCCTTTAGGTTTAAGTAATGATGAAAATTGGGCTCCCATGTCCACCAAAAAATAAATTGATTTCTCCTCCATCTCAATTTTTTTTTATTTTTTTTTTTATTTATTTGTCAGAGAGAGAGAGAGAGCACGAACGAGCACAGGCAGACAGAGAGGCAGGCAGAGGCAGAGGGAGAAGCAGGCTCCCCGCCGAGCAAGAAGCCCGATGTGGGACTCGATCCCAGGACGCTGGGATCATGACCTGAGCTGAAGGCAGCTGCTCAACCAACTGAGCCACCCAGGCGTCCCCTCCATCTCAATTTTGACCCAAGGTTTGGGGAGGGGTTCTGAACCACGGCCCCTTCAGTCTTTGGTGGCCAGCATTGCTGTCCTCTTTTTGGGGGACTCCTAGGCCCAATGTCCTTTTTCCTTGCAGTAAGCACACTGATCTGAATCTAAGGCTTCCCACCCGCTTTCTTTCCATAGGCCATCCCCTACCTGCCTTTTCCCTTTCCATTGACCTCTTTCCCCTTGTCTCCTCCCCGCCTCATGTATTGTCAAAACCTTAACTATTTTTTGGTCTGTTTTTCATCTTCTTGTATGTCCCTGTTGTTAAACACCTTTTCTGCTATTCCCACTAACTCAGTCAGATTCTTCCCTTCAAATCTTTCAATTTTCTGAAGTTTCCTCCTTATATCTGGGGCTGACTGACTGGCAAAAGCAAGATTTACTGCCCTCCGATTTTCGGGTGCCTCAGGCTCAATTGGGCTATACATTTTGTAGGCTTCAATAAGCCTTTCTAGGAAAACTCCTGGAGACTCATTCTTGCCTTGACTCACCGCACTGATTTTAGATAAATTTGTGGGTCTCCTTGCAGCTGTACGGAGGCCTCTCAGTAGAGCCTGGCAGTAGAAATGTAAGCTCTCCTTACCTTCATCAGAGTTTGGATCCCAGTTAGGGGGTTCCCATGGACAGTAGTCCTCCATTCACTGGGGATCGAGGTCCTGGCCAAGTCTCTCACTTATCACCTTGTGGGTCTTACGCATAATGTGATCCCTCTCTTCCGTGTTTAAGAGGGTCATAAGGAGATGCTGAATATCCACCCAGATGGGCTGGTGGGTAAGAAAGGCAGTTTCCAAGAGACTAATTAAATCCTGAGGGTGGACAGAGAAGGATTTATGTTGGGCCTTCCAGTTACAGATATTAGAAGAGGAGAAAGGGATATAGGTTAGGTGGGGGAGTTCTCTTCCATCCAGTAGAGTCACCTCAACAGAGAGGCAGCATAGACGCGATGGAACTGGTGAGGTAGAGGGTGGCAGAGGGGGTAAAGGAAAGGGGAAGGATCTGGGCGGCCTTTCTGCTTGATGGTCCCATAGGTGGACCCCGACCACGTATGAGGTGGACTGGTAAGGGTGTCTTGGGACCGAGGGTCAGGTTTAGGGGACAGACAAGGAGGGGGAAATTCCATGTCCTCCACATCTGATAGAAGCAGGACTGTCTTTCTTGGTTCCCCCTCATCTTTCTGTTCTGGCTTTGGTGACCTGACCTGCCTTAGTGGGAGAGAAATGGTGAGACTTGGGCCATGTCGGTGGCTCTTCCACCAGATAGCGCCAGGCCACAATGTACAGTATTTGGTCTTGGTGGAGATTGAAGACCTTCCTTTGGGTAGAGTAAATTTGAGTCAAGGCAAATGTTCCTTCCAGCGGCCACCCTGTGGAGAAATTGGGCCACTCTAATTGGCAGAATGTTTTTAGTTTTCCTGGTTAAACCTTGTCACTCAACTGGATGGCTTTACCTTGAAAATCCTTGAAATGCTGGAGAACAAGACTTAGGGGTGTCACAGGTCCCTTGCTCTCCACTTGCCCCCTTTCTTCAAACATAGCAAACAACACAACAGACAATAAAAAGACAAGACACAGACAACCACAGACCCAGCTGTCCTCACCCAGAACCTGCCATTGCTGGGGATTTTCTCCATCCCCTGCAGACACCCGCTGGTGGGGACTTTCCTGGTCCCCTGCAAACACAACAAATAACACAACAGAAAACAAAAAGACAAAACAAAAAAACTGCAGACCCAGCGGCCCTTACCCAGAACCTGCCGCTGGCGAGGATTTTCTCCATCCCCTGCAAACATGACAAACAACACAACAGACAACAAAAAGACAACCGCAGACCCAGAGGCGGTCCTCACCCAGACTCTGCCGCTGGTGGGATTTTCTCAGTCCCCTATAAACACTCGCTGCTGGGGATTTTCTCGGTCCCCTGCAAACGAGCAATAGAACAGACAACAAAAAGAGAACCGCAGAATCAGCGGCTGGTGATTTTCTCGGTCTCCTGCAACCACCCGCTAATGGGGATATTCTTGGTCCCCTGAATGCCTAGGGGGGCTCGAACCCCCTGGCGATCTACCAGAAGAGGGATGGAGCATCCCTGCATTCACTCCAGCCCTGGAGAGCAATGTTGCATCCAGCTTCTCCCCAGTGGGCCATACCCTGGAGCTCCACAACCAGACAGACAAGATCCCACAGAATAAAATCTTGAGATTGTACCTCCAGAGGCTTTCCCCAGAAATTCTGATGCTGGCTCAGTTCTCATCGTTTAATCCCGGAGAGCCCCCAATGTTGGGTCCATAACCAAAGGAGCGAGACTGATACATAGCGAAGGTCAAACAAAGCTTTATTTCATGCCAAGCATCAAGAATCAAACTGACCAACCAGGGCCGTATGTTACAAAGTGGCGACCCCTCTCTGCCTTACAGACTAGCTTTTAAGGGCAAAGACCATGTGGTTGGGCCTGGCCATGCACAGGTAGCCAATGACACAGAGAAAACTGCACAGTCAGGCTAGGTCACACATAAGTGATCAATTGAATTACAATTTACCCTATAGTAGACATTTGAACTAGCCTATCACCTTGGTTAGAATTGACAGGGCCCATACTCCTTGGTAGCTAGGGAGACAGTATACATCCCCACTGATTGGATACCTCCACCAGGCCTGACCCACCCTTGTATTTGGGCTTTGTTGCCTGGGACTGGTTTCTGGGACTTGTTTTTAGTAAGTCCCCTGGGGGGGAAGGGGGCAGGGACAGTTTATGTTTTTACTGTATAAACAACAAAGTCATTGTTTAACCAGATGGAATCACTCTGACTAAATAGGCCCTTACACTTCCACTTTACTTACCCTGAATCAACAGACTCCAGTACCAAAACAGTAGATTATAGGGGAGTGTGCAAGGAGAACATTTACCCAAAGGCATTGATTTGGGAAACAAAAGTCTATTTTTTGTGAGTTCTTGTCCCCAGAGGGGCTTAAATATCAGGTTTGTCCAGCAAAACCTGAGAAGGCAAATTAAAATATTACTTGAGACACCTTATTAGGAGAAAGGAGAGGGTCTAGGGACCAGAGGCTGTAATGGAAAAAGGCTCCAAGTCAAACTCTACTTCAAGTTTTATTTTGCGTGTTATTGTTATGTAAAAGAAAAAGATTAGAGAATAATGCAAAGTTTCAATAACTAGGGCAGTGGCATTTATGGGTATTGTATGATTAGAACTATCTGTGATGTGACCAGCAGTCAGGGAGTAGGTGAGTATTAAAGATTTAAGTCTAACCTAAATTGAGAATCTGTGCCTTGGGAGATAGTGCTGAGTCATGACTAGGATCTGGCTGTTTTCAGCCCATAAACCTAAAAGAAGACCCAGTTTTCTGGCCATTTCTTTCTTGCTTTTCAACTAGCCTCTCCCAAGGGGCATTGTGTTTATCATATTTTACCTAGCCAGGCATTATGAATTCCCACTCTTAAAGACTGATGTCTTAAGGTCAGTGGATTTGGCTGGGATAGAGTCCTAAGAATGATAATTGGCTCCTGGAGGGAAGGCAGGCAAACAACCTGGGGGCAGAGGAAATGGAATTAATAATGTAAAGAATGCTTGGGAGCTACAGGTGGAAGATTATTCCCTCTTCTTGAAGTGTGTCCCTGAGAGGCACTGTTCAAAGAGAGGCCTCCCTAGGGACAAAATAACATGTCAGCCCAAGTTCCTTTCACCCACCCCTTAGCATAAACACAGAGCCAACTGCAAAAAGTATCTCAGCCCCAACACTGGCTGCCTAACTTGCTTACACCAAGTTTCATACCTCTGCCCTCTGATGCAACTGCCTTTTATGTCAAGCTTGCACCAGTACCAGTGCAGCAGGACCCTCCGCTAGAAGACAAGCACAGGCCTCTGCCATACCATGTCCCTAAAATCTGGAGTTTTAAGTGTCAGTGGGCTTGGCTTGGATAGAGCCCAGAAGGCATGACACTGCTCCTGGATAGAAGGAAGGCAAAGAACCCAGAGGGAGATAATTTGGAAACAGCTATCTTAAAAGTGCCTGGGACACACAGAGGGGAGTTTATTCACACTTCTCAGAGTCTTTCCCTGAGAGACAGTGTGCATGAAGTCTATTCTCCAGGGACAAAGGAGTTGCCTGGTGTTATTTCCCTCCTCTTCTCCTCAGCATAAACACATAGCCATTTGCAGCAAGCAGCACCGCATGGACACTGGCTGCCTAACCTACTTAAACCAAATCCCACACCCCTGTATTCTGGCATTACTGCTCCTCTCAGTCAAGCTTGCCTCAACCCCAGCCTGGTGTGATACTTCTCCAGAGGACAAACAGAAACCCCTGCCCACACCATGTCTCTCAAACAGAGAGTTCTGCTGGACTTCAGTTCAAGGTGTCATTTAACAACAAGAACAGAGCACACCTAGTTAAAAATCACATTCTAGCCAAGGACCAAACACTGACCACTGCAGGCAAGGAGCGCCTTCAGAGACAACTGGCCTAAAGCATACAGCAGCCAAAACACAACAGCACAGTGCATACAACACACACCAGTAAACAGTCCCCGAAGTGTCAGGTCCTGAACAGTATATGACCTCTTCATCATAAATACAATACTCTTGGAAGAAAGAAACATAAGAGGCTATTAAAAAAGAAGACAAAGAAGAGGAAGAAGAAGGAGAAGGAGAAGAAAGAAGAAGAAGAAGAAGAAGAAGAAGAAGAAGAAGAAGAAGAAGAA
>ML103799.1:782-28417 GCA_003697995.1 Taxidea taxus jeffersonii | reverse complement strand
AAGAAGAAGAAGAAGAAGAAGAAGAAGAAGAAGAAGAAGAAGAAGAAGAGGGAGAAGGAGAAGGAGGAGAAGGAGAAGGAGAAGAAGACAGATACACAGGCAAAATACCAAAATGGAAGAATTCATCCCAAATGAAACAAAAGGATAAGGTCACTGTCAAACATCTAAGTGAGGGGTGCCTGGGTGGCTCAGTGGGTTAAAGCCTCTGCCTTTGGCTCAGGTCATGATCTCAGGGTCCTGGGATTGAGCCCCGCATCAGGCTCTCTGCTCTGCAGGGAGCCTGCTTCCTCTCTCTCTCTCTCTCTCTCTCTGCCTGCCTCTCTGCCTACTTGTGATCTCTGTCAAATAAATAAATCTTAAAAAAAATCTAAGTGAAAGAGATACAAGTAATATGCCTGATGGAGAATTTAAAGCAAGAATCTTAAGAATTCTCACTGGCCTTAGAGTAAAATGAAAGGCTTTAGGGAAGCCCTTACTGCAGAAATAAAATAATTAAAAAAGAGTCAATCAGGAACATAACTCAGGAAACATCAGTTGTTGGCAAGGATGTGGAGAAAGTGAAACCCTCTTACACCATTGGTGGGAATACAAACCAGTGCAGTCACTCTGGAAAACTATGGAAAGTTCCTTAAAAAATCAAAAATAAAGCTACCCTATGACCTACCAATTGCACTACTAGGTACTTATCCAAAAGATACAAAAATACAGATTTGGGGGTACCTGGGTGGCTCAGTCATTAAGAGTCTACCTTCAGGTCCTGGGATCAAGCCCCACATCAGGCTCCCTGTTCTGTGAGAAGCCTGCTTCACCCTCTCTCACTCCCCCTACTCATCTTCCCTTTCTCCTTGTCTATTTCTGTCAAATAAATAAAAAAATATATAAGAAATACAGATTCAAGGCAGTATATGCATCTCAATGTTTATGACAGCATTTTCAATAATAGCCAAACTATGGAGAGAGCCCAAATGTTCATCGACTAATGAATGGATAAAGAAATGGTGACATAATGGAATATTACTCAACCATTGAATGATATCTTGCCATTTGCAATGTTATGAATGGAAGTAGAATTCATTATGCTAAGTGAAATAAGTCAGTCAAAGACAAATACTATATGATTTCACTTATATGTGGAATTTAAGAAACAAAACAGATGAGCATGGGGGAAAGGAAAGAAAAATAAAATAAGATGAAAACATAGAGGGAGACAAACCATAAGAGACTCTTAACTACTGGAACCAAACTGAAGGTTGCTGGGGGGGAGATGGGTGGAGGATTGGGGTAACTTGTTGATGGGCATTAAGGAGGGCACTTGAAGTAATAATCACTGGGTGATCACTGATGAAGCACTAAATTCTACCTATGAAACTAATAATACAGTGTATGTTAATAAAGAAAAGCCAATCAAGACAGCATGGTACTGACACAAAAACAGACTCATATATCAAAGGGACAGAATAGAGAGCCCATAAATGGACCATGAACTCTATGGTCAACTAATCTTTGACAAAGCAGGAAGAATATCCAATGCAAAAACACAGGTTTTCAATAAATGATGCTGGGAAAATTGGACAACCACATGAAGAGGAATGAAACTGGACCATTCTCTTACACCATAGTAAAGATAAATTCAAAATGGATGAAAGACCTTAATGTGAGATAGGAATCCACCAAAATCTTAGAGGAAAACACAGGCAGTAACCTTTTCTACCTTGTCCACAGCAACTTCTTCCAAGACAAGTCTCTAAAGGCAAGGGAAACAAAAGCTAAAATGAACTATTGTGACTTCATCAAGATAAAAATCTTCTGCACAGCAAAGGAAACAATCAACAAAACTAAATGGCAACCTAGTAAATGGGAGAAGACCTTTGCAAATGACAACAGATAAAGGGTTGATATCCAAGATCTATAAATAACTTCTTAAACTCAACAGCTGAAACAAATAATCCAGTCAAGAAAGAGGCAGAAAATGAACAGACACTTCTTCAAAGAAGACATGCAAATGGCTAACAGATGCATGAAAATATGCTCAAATTCACTTGCCATCAGGGAAGTGCAAATAAAAACAACAATGAGGGGTGCCTGGGTGGCTCAGTTGGTTGAGCAGCTGCCTTCAGCTCGGGTCATGATCCCAGCATCCTGGGATCGAGTCCCACATCGGGCTCCTTGCTCAGCAGGGAGACTGCTTCTCCCTCTCCCTCTGCCTCTGCCTGCCACTCTGTCTGCCTGCTTGTTCTCTCTCTCTCTCTCTCTCTCTCTCTCTAACAAATAGATAAATAAAATCTTAAAAAAAAAAAAAAAAACAATGAGACACCACCTTACACCAGTCAGCATGACTGAAGTTAATAAGACCAGCAACCGCAAATGTTGGCAAGGATGTAGAGAAACGGGGACCCTTGTACACTGCTGGTAGGATACAAACTGGTGCAGCCACTTTAGGAAATAGTATGACGTTTCCTTAAGACATTAAAAATAGAGCTACCCTATGATGCAGGAATTTAATTACTGGGTATTTATCCATAGATACAGATGTAGTGAAAGAAGAGACACATGCACCCCAATGTTCATAGCACCAATATCCACAATAGCCAAACTGCAGAAGAAGCCAAAATGCCCTTCAACATGAATGGATAAAGAAAATGTGGTCCATACATATAATGGAATCGGAAAGGATTAATATCTAACATTTGCATTGACAAGGTTGGAACTGGAGGGTATACTGCTAAGTGAAATGAGTCAAGCAGAGGAAGACAATTAAATGGTTTTACTAATACGTGGAATAAAATGAATAGGGCAAAGAACCATAGGGGAAGGGAGGGAAACCCTCATGGAAATAAATCAGAGAAGGAGAAAAATCATGAAAGACTCTAGACTCTGGAAACAAATTGAGGTTGCAGAAGGGAGGAAGGAGAGGGGATGGGGTAACTGGGTGAAAGGCATTAAGAAAGACATGTAATCTAATGAGCACTGGGTGTTATATGCAACTAATGAATCACTGAACACTATATCAAAAACTAATGATGTACTATATGTTGGCTAATTGAACTTAATAAAAATAAAATAAAATAAATAGAATCAATCAATAACTGGGTATTAGAAATGGGCCTGAAGAAATGAATGCATGGCTAGGAAGAGCAGAGGAACACATAAGTGATATAGAAGAAAAAAATAATGGGAAATAATGAAGCTGAATAAAAGAAAGAAAGAAGAATTATGAAACATGAGAATGTTAAGGATATCAGTGACACCATCAAATGTAATAACATCCATATTATAGAAGTCTCAGAAGAATAAGACAGAGAAAATGATGCAGAAAATATATTTAAGGAAATAATAGTTGAAAACTTTAATAATCTGGGTGAGGAAAAATACATCCAAATCCAAGAGGCTCAAAGAACTCCAAACAAAATTAACAAAAACAAGCCAACACCAAGACATATTATAATTAAATTAGCAAAATATTACAATAAAGAAAAAAATGTAAACAGGAGAAAAACCAGAGGTCCTCCATTTATAAGAGATGCTCCATAAGACTGGCCACAGATTTCTGAACAAAAATATGACAAGCAAGCCAGAGGGAATGGCATGATAATAGTCAAAGTAATTAATGGGAAAAATATACAGCCAAGAATACTCTATCCAGCAAGGCTATAATTCAGAAAACAAAGAGAAATAGTGTTTCCTGGACCAAAACAAACAAACAAACAAATAAACAAACAAAAACACTAAAGGAATTCTAGACTACTTAACTAGCCCTGCAGAAAATATGAAAGGGGACTCTTAGAATGGAAAATAAAGACCAAAAGTGACAAAGAAAGCAACAGAGAAAATTTCCAGAAGCATCAAAACAAGTAATCAAATGGTACAAAATATGTATCTCTCAATACTTAGTCTGGATATAAGTGGACTAAAAGCTCCAATCAAAAGACATAAAGGGAACACCTGGGTGGCTCAGTTGGTTAAGCGGCTGTCTTTGGCTCAGGTCATGATCCCAGCATCCTGGGATTGAGTCCCACATTGGGCTCCTTGCTCGGCAGGGAGCCCGCTTCTCCCTCTGCCTCTGCCTTCCTCTCTGTCTGCCTGTGCTCGTTCTCTCTCTCTAATAAAGAAATAAAATCTTTTAAAAAAAGACATAAGGTATCAGAATGTATTAAAACACAAGGTCAATCTATATGCTACCTAGAAGACACTCATTTTAGACCTGAGACACCTTAGAGACTGAAAGTGTGGGGATATAGAAACATTTAACATGCAAATGGATTTCAAACAAAGACAGAGTAGCAGTACTTCTATCAAACAAACTAGACTTTAAAACAAAATCTGTAACAAGAGATGAATAATGGAATTATGTCATAAAGGGGGAAATACAACAAGAAGATCTAACAACTATAAAAATTTATGCACCCAACATTATGCACCCAATAATACAATAATAGTAGGTGACTTAAACACCCCATTTACATCAAAGGACAAATCACATAAGCAGAAAATCAACAAGGAAACAATGGCTTTGAATGACACAAGAGCCCAAATGGATTTAACAGAAATATCCAGAATATTTATCCTAAAGCAGAAAAACACGTATTTTTTTTCAAGTGCAAATGGGACATTCTCCAGAACAGATAGCATATTAAATAACAAATCAGATCATAACAAGTACAAAAAGATTGAGATAATACTATGCATATTTTCTGACAACCCTATGAAACTTGAACTCAAACACAAGAAAAAATTTGGAAAGAACACAAATACATGGACGTTAAACAACATGCTAATAAAGAATGAATGGGTCAAGAGGTAATTAAAAGGAAAAAATCATATGGAAACAAATAAAAATTAAAATGCAATCGCCAAGGGGCACCTGGGTGGCTCAGTGGGTTAAAGCCTCTGCCTTCGACTCAGGTCATGATCCCAGAGTCGTGCAATCGAGCCCCACATCAGGCTCTCTGCTCTGCAGAAAGCCTGCTTCCCCCCTCTCTCTCCTGCCTGCCTCTCTGCCTGCTTGTGATCTGTCTGTCAAATAAATAAATAAAATCGTAAAAAAATAAAATAAAATAAAATGCAATCGCCAAAATTTTTTGGATGCTGCCAAAAACAGTCTTAAGAAGGAAATATACAGGGACGCCTGGGTGGCTCAGTTGGTTAATCAGCTGCCTTCGGCTCAGGTCATGATCCCAGCATCCTGGGATCAAGTCCCACATCGGGATCCTTGCTTGGCAGGGAGCCTGCTTCTCCCTCTGCCTCTGCCTGCCACTCTGTCTGCCTGTGCTCGCTCTCACTCTCTCTCTCTCTAACAAATAAATAAATAAAATCTAAAAAAAAAAAAAAAGAAGGAAATATACAGCAATGCAATAATAACCAACAAAGAAGAAAGAAAACTCTGAAATGAATAACATAACATT
The DNA here is from genome assembly GCA_003697995.1 of Taxidea taxus jeffersonii. NCBI lineage: Eukaryota > Metazoa > Chordata > Mammalia > Carnivora > Mustelidae > Taxidea > Taxidea taxus. The sequence continues at coordinate 23,015 of ML103799.1, read as the reverse complement.
ACACCTAAAGGAACTAGAAAGAGAACAACAAATGAAGCCTAAACCCAGAAGAAGTAGGGAAATAAGATTAGAGCAGAAATAATTGATATAGAAACAAACAAACAAAAAAAAACAAAAACAAAACAACAAAATAGATCAGATCAATGAAACGAGGAGCTGATTCTTTGAAAATTTAATAAAATTGATAAACCCTAGCCATACTTATCAAAACAAAAGGAGAAAAGAGCCAAATAAACAAAATCAGAACTGAGAGAGGAGAAATAACAACCAACACCACAGAAATAAAAACAACTATAAGAGAATATTATGGAAATTATATACAACAAGTTGGACAACTTGGAAAAAATGGATAAATCTGTAGAAACATATAAACTACCAAAACTGAGACAGAAAGAAATGTACATCTTGAACAGAATAATAACCAGTAAAGAAATTGAATCAGCAATCATATACCTCCCAACAAACAAAAGTACAGGACTAAATGGCTTAACAGGGGAATTCTACCAAGCATTTAAAGAGTTAATACCAGGGACACCTGGGTGGCTCAGTTGGTTAAACCTCTGCCTTCAGCTCAGGTCATGATCCTGGAGTCCTGGGATCGAGTCCCACATTGGGCTTCCTGCTCAGCGGGGAGTCTGCTTCTCCCTCTGACCCTCTCCCCTCTCATGCACGCTCTCTTGCTCTCTTTCTCAAGTAAATAAGTAAATAAAAATCTTTAAAAAATAGTTAATACCAATATCTCTCAAAGTATTCCAAATAAATAAATAATAAATAAATAAAAATGGAATGAGAACTTCCAGATTCATTCTATGAGCCCAGAATTATGCTAATACCAAAATCAGGTAAAGACTCCACCATAAAGGAATACTACAGATGGCTATCCCTTATAAACATGGGTGCAAAAATTCTCAAAATAATATTAGCAAACCAAATGCAAGAGCAGGTTAAAAGAATCACTCCCTACAACCAAGTGGGATTTATTCCCAGACTGCAGTGTGGTCCAAAACTTGCATAGCAATCAACATGATGCATAAGATTAATAAAAGAAAGGATAAGAACCAAGATGCCCTTCAGTGGACAAATGGATTAGGAAGATGTGCTCCATATACATTATGAAGTATTATGCCTCCATCAGAAAGGATGAATACCCAACTTTTGTATCAACATGGACAGAACTGGGAGAGATTATGCTGAGTAAAATAAGTCAAGCAGAAAGAGTCAATTATCATGGTTTCGCTTATTTGTGGAGCATAAGAAATAACACAGAGGACATGGGGAGATGGAGAGGAGAAGGGAGATGGGGGAAATTGGAGTGGGAGACGAACCATGAGAGACTATGGACTCTGAAAAACAATCTGAGGGTTTTGGAGGGGCAGGGGGTGGGAGGTTGGGTGAGCCTGGTGTTGGTTATTATGGAGGGCACGCATTGCATGGATCACTGGGTGTGGTGCAGAAACAATGAATTCTGGAATACTGAGAAGAAATTTAAAAAATAAATAAAAATTAAAAAAAAAATAAAAGAAGAAAGGATAAGAACCAAATGACTCTTTCCATAGTTGAAGAAAAAGAATTTCAGAAAGTACAACATCCATTCATGATTAAAAAAACAAAAAACAAAAACAAAAAACAAAAACAAAAAATACCTGTGGAGTTAGCAAAGTGGGGTTAGAAGGCATACACCTCAAAATAATAAACACCATATACAAAGAAAGCAAGCAAACAAACAATAAACATGGCTATTATTGTCCTCAATGGGGAAAAACTGTGACCTCCAGGGACAGGTCAACACAGAGATCTCTACTCTCACCACTGTTATCTAACAATACTGGAAATTCTAGTCTCAGTAATCAGACAATTACAAAAAAAAAAAAAAAGGCATTCAAATCTGCCAGAAAGAAGCTGAACTTTAACTCTTTGCAGATGACATGATAAGATTATATATATACATACATATATATATCCCAAAGACTCCACCAAAAAGTTGCTATAACTGATACACGAATTAAGTAAAATTGTAGTAAACAAAATCAACATACAGAAATCTGTGACAGTTCTATGCACAAATAATGAAGCAGCAAAAAGAGAAATCAAGGAATTGATCCCATTTACAATTGCACTAAAAACTGTAAGATATCTAGGAATAACCTGAACCAAAGAAGTAAAAGATCTGTACTCTGAAACCCATAGAAGACTAATAAAGCACATGGAGGATGACACGAAGAAATGGAAAAATATTCCATGTTCGTGGATTGGAAGAACAAATATTGTTAAAATGTCTATATTACCCAAAGCAATCTACACATTTAATCTAATTCCTATTAAAACACCACCAGCATTTTTTACAGAGCTAGAACAAATTATCCTAAAATTTGTATGGACCACAAAGGACCCGGATTAGCCAAAGCAATCTTGAAAAGAAAGAGAAAGCTAGAGGCATTGCAATTCTTAAATTCAGGTTATATTGTAAAGCTGTAGTGATCAAGACAGCATGGAACTGGAAAAATAATAGATAAATAGATTAAAAGAACAGAATAGAAAAACAAGAAATTAACCTACAACTATATAGTCAATTAATCTTCAACAAAGCAGTAGAGAATATCTAGTGGAACAAAGACAGTCTCTTCAACAAATGGTGTTGAGAAAAGTGGAGAGCAATATGCAAAAGAATGAAACTGGACCACTCTCTAACACACACACACACACACACACACACACACACACACATTAATTCAAAATGGAGTAAGACCTAATTGTCAGTCAGGAAACAATTAAAATCTTAGAGGAGAACACAGGTAGTAAACTCTTTGACATCAACCATAGGAACTTCTTACTACATATATCTCCTGAGGCAAGGGAAAGAAAATCAAAAATAGGCTATTGAGACTTCATCAAAATAAAAATTTATGTGCACCAAAAGAAGCAATCAACAAAACTAAAGGACAACATAGGAAATGGGGGATGATATTTGCCAATGACCTATCTGATAATGGGTTAGTATCCAAAATATATACCAAATTTAAAAAATTCAACACCCAAAAACAAATAATCCAGTTAAAAAATGGCCAGAAGACGTGAATAGAGCATTCTCTAGAGAAGACATACAGATGCTAGCAGGTAAATGAAAAGATGATCAATATCACTGATTGTGAGAGAAATGCAAATTAAAAATAGAATGTCATATCACTACACATCAGTCAGAATGGTAAAAACAACACAAGAAACAATAGCTGTTAGTGAGGATACGGACAAATGGGAACTTTTTATAGGCTGGTGGGAATGCAAACTGGAACTCTGGAACAAAGGAGTTACACAGAAATTTAAAAAAAAAAAAATAGAAATACCCGGGAGGTGGAAAGATGGCGGAGAAGTAGCAGGCTGAGACGACAACAGGTAGCAGGAAATCAGCTAGATAGCCTATCAAACCATTCTGAACACCTATGAATCCAACAGGAGATCGAAGAGAAGAAGATCAACAATTCTAGAAACAGAAAATCGACCACTTTCTAAAAGGTAGGACCAGCAGAGAAGTGAATCCAACATGATGGGAAGATAGACCCCAGGGGGAGGGGCCGGCTCCCGGCAAGCAGCGGAACAATGGAGCACAAAATCAGGACTTTTAAAAGTCTGCTTCATGGAGGGACATTGTGTCAGAGGCTAAACTGGGGTGAAGACCTCCTGGGGACAGCGAGGACTCAGGTCCCGCGGGGTCACAGAAGGATCGGGGGTGTCTGAGTGTAGCAGAGCTCACAGGTATTAGAGCAGGGAAGCCGGCTGCAGAGATGGAGCCGAGGAGTGAGCTCTCAACTTGGAGCCACTGTGAACCGTAATTTGTGACACGGGCTGGTGCTCTGTGCATGGGGTCCCCCAAGATCCGGGGAGACTCTGACCTGGGAGAGCCCAGAGATCTGCGGGGTTCAGAGACTCCAGGTGGGACACTGTGCCAGAGATGCTTGGTCACAGGCTGGGTAACCTCGGAGCGCAGCCAGAGGCCAGTGAAATGGGCCTGATTGCGTGCATTTTTCTCCAAGTGCAGCTGGAGGCTGGGGAGAGGGGAGTGATTAAGCGCTTCTCTCTGAAGACTGAGGCCCCGAGCTCTCTGCTCCTCCGAGCCAGAGATTGGGAGGCTGCCATTTTCATTCCAGTTATCCGGAACTCTATGGAAAGCATTCAGGGAACAAAAGCCCCCAAAAGTGAACCTGAGAGGATTACTTAGCCTGGCCCCCGGTAAGGGCGGTGCAATTCCGCCTGGGGCAGAGAAACTTGAAAATGACTACAACAGGCCCCTCCCTCAGAAGATCAACAAGAAATCCAGCCAAGACCAAGTTCACTTAACAAGCAGAACAGCGGAATTCCAGAGGAGGAGAAAGCAAAACATAGAATTCTTGGCTTTCTCCCCATGAATCTTTAGTCTTGCAAAGTTAATTAATTTTTAAATTTTATTTTCTCTTCTGCTAATTTTTTTAACTTTTACCTTTTCCTCTTTTAACGTTTTTTAACTAGTTTATTTTAATGACTTTCTTAAAAAAATCTTTTTTGAACCTTTACTATAGTCATATTTTATCCTTCGCTGTATCTAACTTTATTCTTTGTATACACATAGGTTTTTTTTTTTTTCTTCTTAAAAATTTGGGTTACAACTACCCTTATAAATGTTTTGCATTCTTTAAAATTTTGGGAGGTAGTTTCTTCTAAGAGACCAAAATACTCCCAAAATTAAGTGGCTGACCCTGTCCTAGTCACCAGTCTAACACACATATATATATTTACTTTTTTCTATATTTTTTTTAATTTGTGTTCTTTTTTTTAATTTTTTTTTCTTTTCTGAACTTCTTTTTACCCCCTTTCTCTCCCCGCCCGACGATTTGGGGTCTTTTCTGATTTGGTTAAAGCACATCTTCCTGGGGTCTTTGCCACCCTGATAGAATTACATTTGCTCCTTCATATATTCTTTTTTTTTAAGATTTTATTTCTTAGTCAGAGAGAGAGAGAGAGAGAGAGCACAGGCAGACAGAGAGGCAGGCAGAGGCAGAGGGAGGAGCAGGCTCCCTGATGAGCAAGGAGCCCAATGTGGGACTCGATCCCAGGACGCTGGGATCATGACCTGAGCCGAAGGCAGCCGCTTAACCAACTGAGCCACCCAGGAGTCCCTCCTTCATATATTCTTATGTGGACAAAATGACAAGGCAGAAAAACTCACCACAAAAAAGAAAAAAAAAAAAAAGACAGGAGGCAGTACCGAAAACTAGGGACCTAATCAATACAGACATTGGTAATATGTCAGATCTGGAATTCAGGACGACTATTCTCAAGGTTCTAGCCGGCCTCGAAAAAGGCATGGAAGATATTAGAGAAGCCCTGTCTGGAGAAATAAAAGCCCTTTCTGGAGAAATAAAAGAACTAAAATCTAATCAAGTTGAAATTCAAAAAAAGCTATTAATGAGGTGCAATAAAAAATGGAGGCTCTTACTGCAAGGATAAATGAGGCAGAAGAAAGAATTAGTGATATAGAAGACCAAATGACAGAGAATAAAGAAGCTGAGCAAAAGAGAGACAAACAACTACTGGACCACGAAGGCAGAATTCGAGAGATAAGTGATACCATAAGACGAAACAACATTAGAATAATTGGGATTCCAGAAGAAGAAGAAAGAGAAAGAGGAACAGAAGGTATATTGGAGATAATTATTGTAGAGAAGTTCCCTAATATAGCAAAGGGAACAAGCATCATAATCCAGAAGGTGCAGAGAACACCCCTCAAAATCAATAGGAATCGGTACACACCCCGTCATCTAATAGTAAAATTTACAAGTCTTAGCGACAAAGAGAAAATCCTGAAAGCAGCACAGGACAAGAAGTCTGTAATATACAATGGTCAAAATATTAGATTGGCAGTAGACTGATCCACAGAGACCTGGCAGGCCAGAAAGAACTGGCATGATATATTCAGAGCACTAAATGAGAAAAGCATGCAGCCAAGATTACTTTATCCAGCTAGGTTATCATTGAAAATAGGAGAGATAAAAAGCTTCCAGGACAAACAAAAACTGAAAGAATTTGTAAACACCAAACCAGTTCTACAGGAAATATTGAAAGGGGTCCTCTAAGCAAAGAGAGACCCTAAAAGTATTATCAGGAAGAAACATTGACAATATACAGTAACAATCACCTTACAGGCAATACAATGGCACTAAATTCATATCTCTCAATAGTTACCCTGAACGTAAATGGGCTAAATGCCCCAATCAAAAGACACAGGGTTTCAGAATGGATAAAAAAAAAAACAAAACCCATCAATATGCTGCCTACAAGAAACTCATTTTAGATCTGAAGACACTTCCAGATTCAAAGTGAGGGGGTGGAAAACAATTTACCATGCTAATGGACATCAGAAGAAAGCTGGGGTGGCAATCCTTATATCAGATCAATTAGATTTTAAGCCAAAGACTATAATAAGAAATGAGGAAGGACACTATATCATACTCAAAGGGTCTGTCCAACAAGAATATCTAACAATTTTAAATATCTATGGCCCTAACGTGGGAGCAGCCAACTCTATAAACCAACTAATAACAAAATCAAAGAAACACATTGACAAGAATACAATAATGGTAAGGGACTTTAACATGCACCACACTGAAATGGACAGATCATCCAAGAAAACGATCAACAAGGAAATAAAGGTCTTAAATGACACACTGGATCAGATGGACATCACAGATATATTCAGAACATTCCATCCCAAAGCAACAGAATACACATTCTTCTCTAGTGCCCATGGAACGTTCTCCAGAATAGATCACATCCTGGGTCACAAATCAGGTCTCAACTGGTAACAAAAGATTAGGATCATTCCCTGCATATTTTCAGAACACAACGCCCTCAAGCTAGAACTCAATCACAAGAAGAAATTAGGAAAGAGCACAAATACATGGAGACTCAACAGCATCCTTCTAAAGAATGAATGGGTCAACCAGGAAATTAAAGAATAATTGAAAAAAAATCATGGAAACAAATGATAATGAAAACACAATGGTCCAAAATCTGTGGGACACAGCAAAGTCAGACCTGAGAGGAAAATATATAGCGATACAAACTTTTGTCTAGAGACAGGAAAGGTCTCAAATACACAACCTAACCCTACACCTAAAGGAGCTCGAGAAAGAACAACAAAGAAAGCCTAAACCCAGCAGGAGAAGAGAAATAATAAAGATCAAAGCAGAAATCGATGAAGTAGAAACCAAAAAAACAATAGAACAAATCAATGAAACTAGTAGCTGGTTCTTTGAAAGAATTAATAAGATTGATAAACCCCTGGCCAGACGTATCAAAAAGAAAAGAGAAAGGACCCAAATAAATAAAATCATCAATGAAAGAGGAGAGATCACAACCAACACCAAAGAAATACAAACAATCATAAGAACATATTATGAACAACTCTATGCCAACAAATTCGACAATCTGGAAGAAATGGATGCTTTCCTAGAGACATATAAACTGCCAAAACTGAACCAGGAAGAAATAGAAAACCTGAATAGGCCCATAACCAGTAAGGAGATTAAAACAGTCATCAAAAATCTCCAAACAAACAAAAGCCCAGGGCCAGATGGCTTCCCAGGGGAATCCTACCAAACATTTAAAGAATTATTTCCTATTCTCACGAAACTGTTCCAAAAAATAGAAATGGAAGGAAAACTTCCAAACTCATTTTATGAGGCCAGCATCACCTTGATCCCCAAACCAGACAAGGATCCCAACAAAAAAGAGAACTACAGACCAATATCCTTGATGAACACAGATGTGAAAATTCTCACCAAAACACTAGCCAATAGGATCCAACAGTACATTAAAAGGATTATTCACCATGACCAAGTGGGATTTATTCCAGGGCAGCAAGGTTGGCTCAACATCCACAAATCAATCAATGTGAAACAATACATTAACAAAAGAAAGAACAAGAACCATATGATACTCTCAATAGATGCTGAAAAAGCATTTGACAAAGTACAGCACCTGTTCCTAATCAAAATTCTTCAAAGTGTAGGGATAGAGGGCACATACCTCAATATTATCAAAGCCATCTATGAAAAACCCACTGCAAGTATCATTCTCAATGGTGAAAAACTGAAAGCTTTTCCGTTAAGGTCAGGAACACGGCAGGAATGTCCGTTATCACCACTGCTTTTCAATATAGTACTAGAAGTCCTAGCCTCAGCAATCACACAACAAAAAGAAATTAAAGGCATCCAAATCGGCAAAGACGAAGTCAAACTATCACTCTTTGCAGATGATATGATACTATATGTGGAAAACCCAAAAGGCTCCACTCCAAAACTCCTGGAGCTTGTACAGGAATTCAGTAAAGTGTCAGGATATAAAATCAATGCACAGAAATCAGTTGCATTTCCTTATACCAACAACAAGACATAAGAAAGCGAAATTAAGTAGTCCATCCCATTTACAATTACACCCAAAACCATAAGATACCTAGGAATAAACCTAACCAAGGAGGCAAAAAATCTATACTCAGAGAACTATAAAGTACTCATGAAGAAATTAAGGAAGACACAAAGAAATGGAAAAATGTTCCATGCTCATGAATTGGAAGAATAAACATTGTGAAAATGTCTATGCTACCTAAAGCTATCTACACATTTAATGCAATGCCTATGAAAATCCCATCCAATTTTTTCAAAGAAATGGAACAAATAATCCTAAAATTTATATGGAATCAGAAAAGACCTCAAATAGCTAAAGGAATATTGAAAAAGAAAGCCAAAGTTGGTGGCATCACAATTCCATACTTCAAGCTCTACTACAAATCTATCATCATCAAGACAGTATGGTACTGGCACAAAAACAGACACATAGATCAATGGAACAGAATAGAGAGCCCAGAAATAGACCCTCAACTCTATGGTCAACTAATCTTCGACAAAGCAGGAAAGAATACCCAATGGAAAAAAGACAGCCTCTTTAACAAATGGTGTTGGGAATATTGGACAGCTGCATGCAGAAAAATGAAATTAGACAATTTCCTTACACCACACATGAAAATAGACTCAAAATGGATGAAGGACCTCAACGTGAGAAAGGAATCCATCAAAAACTTGAGAACACAGGCAGCAACCTCTTCGACCTCAACCCCAGCAACTTCTTCCTAGGAACAACACCAAAGGCAAAGGAAGCAAGGGAAAAAATGAACTATTGGGATTTCATCAAGATCAAAAGCTTTTGCACAGCAAAGGAAACAGTCAACAAAACCAAAAGACAACTGACAGAATTGGAGAAGATATTTGCAAACGACATATCATATAAAGGGCTAGTATCCAAAATCTATAAGGCGCTTAGCACACTCAACACCCAAAGAACAAATAATCCAATCAAGAAATGGGCAGAGGACATGAACGGACATTTCTGCAAAGAAGACATCCAGATGGCCAACAGACACATGAAAAAGTGCTCCACATCATTGGGCATCAGGGAAATACAAATCAAAACCACAATGCGATACCACCTCACACCAGTCAGAATGGCTAAAATGAACAAGTCAGAAAATGACAGATGCTGGCGAGGATGTGGAGAAAGGGGAACCCTCCTACACTGTTGGTGGGAATGCAAGCTGGTGCAACTACTCTGGAAAACAGCATGGAGGTTCCTCAAAAAATTGAAAATAGAGCTACCTTATGACCCAGCAATTGCACTGCTGGGTATTTATCCTAAAGATACAAACGTAGTGATCCAAAGGGGCACATGTACCCGAATGTTTATAGCAACAATGTCCACAATAGCCAAGTTATGGAAAGAACCTAGATGTCCATCAACAGATGAATGGATAAAGAAGTGGTATATATATATATACAATGGAATACTATGCAACCATCAAAATAAATGAAATCTTCCCATTTGTGACGACATGGATGGAACTAGAGGGTATTATGCTTAGCGAAATAAGTCAATTGGAGAAAGACAACTATCATATGATCTCCCTGATATGAGGAAGTGGAGATGCAATGGGGGTGGGGGCTACAGTAGTAGGAAAAGATTAAATGAAACAAGATGGGATTGGGAGGAAGACAAACCAAAAGAGACTCTTAATGTCATAAAACAAACTGAGGGCGGTTGGGGGGAGGGGGGTTGGGAGAGAGTGGTGGGGTTACATTATATGTTTAAATAAAAAAATAAATTTAATAAATAAAAAAATAGAAATACCCTAATATCAAGCAAGTGCCCTACTAGGTATTTACCCAAAGGATAGAAAAATACTTATTTGAAGGAATATATGCACCCTGATGTTTGTAGAGATATCATCAACAACAGCCACATTATGTGAATAGTTCAGATGTCTATGGACTGACAAATGGATAAAGAATATATGATATGTATCTATAATGGGATATTACCAGGCATAAAAAGGAATGAAACCTTGCCATTTGCAAGGATATGGATAAAGCTAGAGAGCATTATGCTAATCAAAATAAGTTAAAGATAAGCAAACATCATATAATTCCACTCATATGTCAAATTTACAAACAAATCAAAGAAACCTAGAGTGGGAAAAAAAAAAAAAAAAAAAAAGGAGAGAAAAACCGGGAAAACAGACTCTTTAATATAGAGAACAAACTGATGATTATCAGTTGGGGGGTGGTTTTAATAGGTGATGGGGTTTAAGGAGGGCACTTGTTGTGATGATCACTGGGTGCTGTATGTAAGTGTTAAATCACTAAATTGTATACCTGAAACTAATATTACATTATAAGTTAACTAACTTGAATTTACATAAAATTTTGAAAAATATTCTCTTGGGAGCATACAGATCAGTATTGCTCTTTTATCCATTCTATCACCCTATGTCTTTTGATTGGAGCATTTATTCTACTTACATTCAAAATAATTATTGATAGATATGTATTTATTGTCATTTTATTAGTTTTTATTTATTTTGTGTTTTCTTCTGAAGATTTTCGAAGGTTCTCTTGTTTGTTCTTTCATGTTATGCTTTGCATGTTTATTAATGGTTTTTAAATAGGATTAACATTTGGTTTTTGTATAAACTTCTACATATAGCAGTCTGTATTATGGTTGTTTAAATTTGAAAGTTTTCTGTTCTCCTCTTCTCCCATGTTTTGGGTATATATTATTATATTTTCAATTCTTTTTTTTCTGAGTTCTTCAATTTTCACAGGAATATTCATTTTTACTTCTTTGTGTTTCTTGCCATTATACTGTCACTTTGGGTATGTCCTTTCCACTAAGAGGTCCCATTTAATAGTTGTTGCTATGATGGTTTCATGGTCACGTGCTCTTTTAGTTTCTGTTTGGGAAATTTTTTTTCTAGTATTTTTTTTCCAAATTCCAGTTAGTTAACATATAGTATAATATTAATTTCAGGTATAAAATATAGTATTTCAACCCTTGCATAAAACACTAGGTGCTCAGTACTACAAGTATGCTGCTTAATCACAATCACTTATTTTAACCATCCCAACCCACCTCCATTCTGGTAACCATCAGATTGTTCTCTATAGTTGAGTCTGTTTTTGGTTTGCCTATTTTCCCTTTCCTCATTCGTTTTGTTTCTTAAATACCACATATGATTTAAATCATATGTTTAAATCATATGTTTTTTTTTTTTTTAATCTCTGAGTTATTTTACTTAGCATAATACTCTAGCTCTATCCATGTCATTGCACACAGCAAGATTTCATTCTTTTTAAAAAATTCCGTTATCTTTATGGCTGTGTAATATTCCATATTATATATATCCCATCTCTTTATTATCCATTCATCAGTCCATGGACACTTGGACCGCTTCTATAATTTGGCTACTGTAGATAATGTTGCTATCAACATGTATCCCTTCAAATTAGTATTTTTGTATTCTTTGGGTAAATACTTAGTAATGAACTTGCTGAATCATACCATGCCTCTATTTTTTAAACTTTTGAGGACCTTCCACACAGTTTTCAACAGTGGCCACGGAAATTTGCATTCCCGCCAATAGTGTAATGTTTCCACTTTTTCCCCAACATCTGTTGTCTCTTATGTTGTTGATTTTAGCCATTCTGAGAAGTGTGAGGTGCTATCTCATTGTAGTTTTGGTTTATAGGTCCTTGCTGAACAGTGATGCTGGGCATCTTTTCATGTGTCTATCGGCCATCTGCATGTCTTCTTTGGAAAAAAGTATATATTTATGTCTTCTGCCCATGTTAACTGGATTATTTGTAGTTTTTTTTGTGTTGAGTTTTATAAGTTCTTTTCTTTAAGATTGTATTTATTTATTTGACAGACACAGATCACAAATAGGAAGAGAGGCAGGCAGAGAGAGAAGGTGAAAGTAGGTTCCCTGCTGAGCAGAAAGTCCGATGTGGGGCTCGATTCCAGGACTCCAGGATCATGACCTGAGCCGAAGGCAGAGGCTTTAATCTACTGGGCCACCCAGGCTCCCCAAGTTTTATAAGTTCTTTATATATTTTTGATACTAACCCATTATCAGATATCATTAGCAAACATCTTCTCCCATTTCCTAGGTTGTCCTTTAGTTTTGTTGATTGTTTACTTTATTGTGCAAAGCTTTTAATTTTGATGAAGTTGCAGTAGTTTATTTTTTGCTTTTGTTTCCGTTGCCTCAGGAGACATATGTAGTAAGAAATGCCTATGGATTATGTCAAAGAGGTTACTACCTCTCTTCTCCTCTAGGATTTTAATGGTTTCCTGACTGATATTTAGGTCTTTAATCCATTTTTAATTTATTTTTGTGTGTGGTGTGAGAAAGCTGTCCAGTTTCAGTCCTTTGCCTGTGCTGTCTGTTTTCCAAACACCATTTGTTGAAGAGACTTTCTTTTTCCTATTGGATATTTTTTTCTGCTTTGTTGAAGAGTAATTGACTGTAAAGCTGTGGTTTAATTTCTGGTTTTCATTATCTATTGTATTGCTCTTTGTGTCTATTATATTTTTGTCAGTGCCATACTGTCTTGATCACTACATATTTGTAATATAACTTGAATTTGGAAATTATAATGCCTCTAGATTTGCTTTTTTCAAGATTACTTTGGCTAACCAGGCTCCTTTGTGGTTCCACACAAATTTTAGGATTGTTGTAGCTCTGTGAAATATGCTGTTGTTTTGTTTTTGTTGTTGTTGTGTTGTGTTTTTTTTGTTTGTTTATTTTGGTGTCCAAACTGTATCTCCATTTTATTTATTTTATTTTATTTTTGGTGTCCCAATTATGTCTCTTTTTTAAATTTACTTTTTAAATTTAATTTAATTATTTTCAGTGTTCCAGCATTCATTGTTTATGCACTACACCCAGTGTTCCATGCAATACGTGCCCTCCATAATACCCACCACCAGGCTCATCCAACCCCCAACCTGCCTTCCCTCCAATACCCTCAGTTCATTTCTCAGAGTCCACAGTCTCTCATAGTTTGTCTCCCCCTCTGTTTTCCCCCAACTCAGTTTTCCTCTCCATCTCCCAATGTCCTATGTTATTCCTTATGCAACACAAGTAAGTGAAACCATATGATAATTTATTTTCTCTGCTTGACTAATTTCACTCAGCATGATCTCCTCCACTCCCGTCCATGCTGATATAAAAGTTAGATATTCATCTTTTCTGATGGAGGCATAATACTCCATTGTGTATATGGACCATATCTTCTTTATCCATTCATCTGTTGAAGGTCATCCTCGTTCTTTCCACAGTTTGGTGACTGTGGCCATTGCTGCTATGAACATTGAGGTATATATGGCCCTTCTTTTCACTGCATCTGTATCTTTGGGGTAAATACCCAGTACTGCAAATTCAGGGTCATAGGGAAGCTCTATTTTTAAATTTTTGAGGAATATCCACATTGTTTTTTAAAGTTATACCAAACTGGCATTTCCACCAGCAGTGTAAGAGGGTTCCCCTTTCTCCACATCCTCTCCAGCACTTGATGGTTCCTGTACTGTTAATTTTGGGCATTCTAACTGTTGTAAGGTGGTATCTCAATGTGGTTTTGATTTGAATCTCCCTGATGGCTAATGATGATGAACACATTTTCATGTGTCTGTTAGCCATTTGTATGTCTTTTTTGGAGAAGTGTCTGTTCATGTCTTCTGTCCATTTTTGACGTGAGTATCTGTTTTGTGTGTGTTGAGTTTGAGGAGTTCTTTATAGATCTTGGATATCAGCCCTTTGTCTGTAGTGTCATTAGCAAATATCATCTCCCATTCCATGGGTTGCCTCTTTGTTTTGTTGATGGTTTCTTTTACTGTGCAGAAGCTTTTGATCTTGATGAAGTCCAAAAAGTTCATTTTTGCTTTTGTTTCCTTTGCCTTTGTAGATGTATCTTGAAAGAAGTCTCTGTGGCCGATGTCGAAGAGGTCACTGCCTATGTTCTCCTCAATGATTTTGATAGATTCCTGCTTCGTGTGGAGGTCTTTTATCCTTTTCAAGTTTATCTTTGTGTATGGTATAAGAAAATGGTCGAGTTTCATTCTTCTATACATAGCTGTCCAATTTTCCCAGCACAATTTATTGAAGAGACTGCCTATTTTTCCAAAGGATATATTTTCCTACTTTGTCAAAGATTATTTGACCATAGAGTTGAGGGTCAATATCTAGGCTTTCTACTCTATTCCCCCGGTCTATGTGTGTGTTTTTGTGCCAGTACCATGTTGTCTTGGTGATCAGAGCTTTGTAATAAAGCCTGAAATCAGGCAGCATGATGCCCTCAATTTTGGTTTTCCTTTTTCAACATTTTCTTAGCAATTTGGTGTCTCTTCTGGTTCCATACAAATTTTAGGATTGTTTGTTTCAGCTCCTTGAAAAATGCCGGTGAAATTTTGATTGGGACAGCATTAAGAGTATAGATTGCTCTAGGCAGTATAGATATTTTAACAATGTTTATTCTTCTGATCCAAGAGCATTGAATGCTCTTCCATCTCTTTATGTCTTTTTCAATTTCTTTCATGAGTGTTCTGTAGTTCCTTGAGTACAGATCCTTTACCTCTTTGGTTAGGTTTATTCCCAGGTATTTTATGGTTCTTAGTGCTATAGTAAATGGATTCTATTGTCTAATTTCTCTTTCTGTATTTTCATTTTAGTGTATAAGAAAGAAACTGATTTTTGTATATTGATCATGTATCCTGCCACATTACTGAGTTTCTGTATGAGTTCTAGTAGTTTGGGGATGAAGTCTTTTGGGTTTTCCATATAAACATCATGTCATCTGTGAAGAGAGAAAGTTTAACTTCTTCTTTGCTAATTTTAATACTTTTTATTTCTTTTTGTTGTGTGATTGCTGTTGCTAGAACTTCCAGTACTATGTTGAACAAGAGTGGCAAGAGTGGACATCCTTGTCGTGTTCCTGATCTCAAAGGGAAGGCTGTCAGCTTTTCCCCATTGAGTATGATATTTACTGGGGGTTTTTGATACAGAACATATCACATGTGTAGATTGCTTTTGGCAATATATACATTTTGACAATATTTGTTCTTTCAATCCATGAGCATGGAATGTCTTTCCATTTTTTTGTGTGTCATTTTCACTTGTTTTCAGCAGTGTTTTATAGTTTTTAGAGTACATGTCTTTCAATTCCTTTGTTAGATGTATTCCTAGGTATCTCATAATTTTTTTGCAATTGTAAATGGGATAGATTCCTTGATTTCTCTTTTTCTGCTGCTTCATTATTGGTGTGTAGAAATGCAATAGATTCATATGTGCTTATTTTGTATGCTGCACCTTTATTGAATTAATATATCAGTTCTAGCATTTTGTTGATGGAGTCTTTCTCATTTTATATAAACAGTATCATGTCATCTGCAAATAGTGAAAGTTTTACTTCTTTCTTACCTATTTGGATGTCTTTTATTTCTTTGTGTTGTCCGATTGGTGTGGTTAGGAATTCCAGTACTTTGTTGAGTAGAAGTGGTGAGAGTGGACATCTTCGCCTTTTTAATGACTGAATAGAATATGTTCTCCATTTTTCTCCATTGAGAATGATGTTAGGTTTTGATTTTTCATATATAGTCTTTATTATGTTGAATGCACATTCCCTCTAACCC
This sequence comes from Taxidea taxus jeffersonii, assembly GCA_003697995.1. Lineage (NCBI taxonomy): Eukaryota > Metazoa > Chordata > Mammalia > Carnivora > Mustelidae > Taxidea > Taxidea taxus. The sequence goes on along the minus strand of ML103799.1, from coordinate 6,968 downwards.
TACTTTGTCGTGGGTTTTTATCGTGAATGGATTTGTCTACTGTTTTTTATGCATCTATTGAAATAATACTAGTTTTTTTTATCATTTCTCATATTAATGTAATGCATTGATGCATTACTGTGAATGATTTGTGAATATTGAACCATTCTTGCAATCCAGAAATTAATCTATCTGGGAAACTATTTATCTCCCCTCCTATAGTGAATGAAAACTTGCTGTACATATTATCCTTGGATTGAATTTTTTTTCCCATTCTACACTTTGAATATGTCTTGCTAGTCTTTTTTTACTTGCCATATTTCTGTGGAAAAATCTGCCAGCCTTATGGCTTTTCCATTGTAAGTTAATGAAATCTTTTTTCTTGCTGCTTTTAAGATTTTTCCTTTATCATTGTATATTGCAAATAATTACAGTATGTTGATGTTGGCCTGCTTTTGTTGATATTGGTGGAAGTTTTCTGTGCTTCCTGAATCTGGATGTCTGTTTATCTTCCCTAGATTAGGGATTTTTTCAATTATTATTTCTTCAAGTTTATTTTCTGACTCCTTTTCTCTCTTCTTCTTATGGGACTTTTAAAATATGAATGTTATAATGTTTGATAGAGTCACTAAGCTCCCTACATCTGTTCTCCTGTTGCATAATTCTTTCTCTTTTTTGTTTAGTTTAAATGCTTTCCATTACTTTGTCTTTTCAATCATTAATTTGTTCCTCTGCTTCTTCCATTTTGTACTTCATTGCATAATGCATTTTTCTAACCTCATTTTTTCACTCTTCATCTCTGATCCATTCATTTTTCACTATTTTATCTGTGGTAATGATATCACTGATGTCTTCTATTCTTTTCTCAAGAGCTGTGAGTATCCTTATGATTGTTGCTTTAAGTTTTCCATCAGGCATATTACGTATAGCTGTTCTGCTTAAGTCTCTGGCTATGATCTTATCTTATTATTCCATTTGGATAAATTCCTCTGTGTTCTCATTTTGTCTAAGACTCTATCTTTCTGTGTTAGAAAAGTCAGTTATGTCTCCTGTTCCTAAAAGCAATGGCCTTATGAAGAAGAGTTCCTGTAGTGCCCAGAGTCTGTTGCTTAAGGGAGTGTATTCAGTGTTTGCTGCAATTCAGTCTCCTGTTGTTTTCTGGGTACTCAATCCTTTAGGTCAGTCATCTGCAAAGGCTCTCCTTGCCTGCTGTGTGCTGTGTTTGGTCCCTGGCCTGAATGTGGTGAGTTTTAACTAGATGTGCTCTGCTCTGCTTGTAAAATATTATTTGTCACCTCCTCCACCAGAACTGATGTCCTGTAGAACTCTCTGGTTGGGAGACATTGTTTGGAGAGGGGTTTATTCTGTTCTCTTCGGGAAGGTGCCCACTATGCTAGGACTCAGGCAAGTGTGATGTGAAAGGCAGTTCCACCAGAGAACAGAGGTTTGGGGCTTAGTGTAAGCATGCTATGCAAACAATGTCCCACTGTGCTGCATCCTAGAGATGGCTCTGTGTTTATGGTAGGGGATGGGAGAGAGAAAAGTCACTGGACAATTTTTTTGTCCAAGGAGAGGTGTCTCAGTGAATGCTGCCATTCTAGGACAGGCTATGAGAAGAGAAAATAACCTCCCCACTGTGCGTTCAAGACACTCTTTGGATTGCTGCTTCCAAGCTTTATGTTCCCAGTTGGTTAGCCTGCCTCCTCTCCAAGAGGAGCACAGTGACCTTCAGGCTTTATCCAAGACATGCTCATTGACATTTAGAACTTTAGGCTTTAATCCAGCTGTTTGCAAAAACTCACAAAATTCAACCCCTCTCATTTCCCAAGCCAATAGCTATGGGAAATACTCTTGTCCATTCCCCTTTGTGTTTCTCTCTCTCTCTTGCCCTTCTCTTTGACCATGGATCCTTCTCATTTATAGCAGCCAGTACCCATTTCTCCCCTGGACCACATCTCCTCACTTTCTACCTTCCTTGATGTGGCCTCTTCTCTTCTTTTAGTTGTGGAGTTTGTTCTGTCAGTCTCCAGGTTGATTTCTTGGGGAATTTAGGATGTTTTGATGGTTATCTAGTTGTATTTGTGGGACCAGGCAAGCCTACAATCCTCATACTCTGTTGCCATCTTCCTTAATGCTTGATCTTGAGTTTTCACTTGTTTTATCATAAGAATTTTCAGTATTATAAAATATGACATTTGATGACCACATGGCATTCTATCTTGGTTGTAACATAATTTATTTTAAAAGTTCCATATATTTTATATATGAGGATACCTCATATATTTGTCTTTATATATTTTATAATTATAAATAATGGTGTAATGATTATCATTATATATAAGTATTTGTGCACAACTCTGAAAATTTCCTTAGGATAAGTCCTAAAAATGAAATTTCTAAGTCATTTTAAAAGCCCTCATTTCATGTTACCAAATGTTGTTTATAAAATTGTACCAATTTACATTCCAAAAAGTAGCATATGATTTTTTTTTTATTCCACCATTTTCACACTGGATGCTATGTTTTATTTTTTTAATGGATGCTATGCTTTAAATATTAAGTTTACATTCATTATGAAAATGTGTGTTAATATTTTTGTAGTAACTTTCTACTGCTTCTATTAAATGCGGTTTTAATTAAAATAGTGAAAGATTATTAAGTGCTAAAATGATGAGTTTGGGGACATTCACGATTTTTCTGTTGTTTTGGTCTTTGGGAATATTAAATATGCAAAGTTATGTTAAATATGATATTTCACAAATGAGGACTCTAACATTTATATACTTTTCGAAAAGCAGGTGGTTTAATTTATAAACAGTTATAATGTGTCATGTCACATATTAATTTTAAAGTAAAGCAAAATATAAGCAGTCTGTGAAAAAATTTTTGAAAAGAATAACTATTAAATGTATAAACCTTCTACATAGGACAGTATAAAAACTGTTAAAAAGTCATGAAGAATTTTAAAAATATATTTTCATCCAATATACAATATACATCCAATTAATATTACATGTTAACTAGTTAGTGTTGACATAAGAAACTGAGACAAATTTTATTATGTGGTAAACATTTTGATTTGATTATAAGTTCTTGTTCTCTATATTTTGCCTGTTTATGAAACTTGTGGTATGCCTGAAAGATTATTTTATTTTTCCTTACAACTCAAGATAACATAATAAAAAAATACTGGCCCATATTAATTAATTAATAATAGTTTGAATTAATAAAAATAAAATAATTGAATAAAAAATAAAAAATAATAATAAAAATTAAAATAGTTTGAATTAATATATGTAGAAAAACAAAAATATAAAAATAAATCATAGTTTCTTTCATACTTTTGACTAAGTAAAATAAATATATTACCCTAAATTAGTAGAAATATTTTTAGTAATAAATGAAAAATAGCTAATTGATAATGTAGTATTTTTGACGTTTGTCACAACAACTTACTTCAATTCCCAAAATCTAAATATTTGATGTTTACAAATTCTGCTATTTGTCAATATTACTCTCAAAAGATTATTTTGAATTGGAAATATGAATATAAATAAAGGCAGTGAATTAGAAAATTAGAAAACAAGAAATTTTAAAAAAATAGATAAAATTTTAATCACCACACAGTGCATCATTAGCGTCTGATGTAGAGTCCCATGATTCGTTGTTTACTGTATGGTTACTAACATAACATATTAAAAATAATAAATAAATATTAAATCTTATAAAGGACAGGAGCCCTGGGTGGCTCAGTCACTTAACTGAGTGCCTTTGGCTCCAGTCATGATCCCAGGGTCCTGTGTTCGAGCCTCATGGTCTCTCTGCTCAGTGAGGAATCTGCTTCTCCCTCTCTCTCTGTGCTCTCTCTTTCTCTCTCTCTCTCTCAAATAAATAAAATCTTAAAAAAAGAAAATAATTTAAAAAAGGAGCTTATAAATTCACAATTCTATTACTTCCACTCCTGGTGTAACTAGGAATGATATATAACAAAATAACTAATGTTTTAATGTGTTTTTACTAGTTAATAAAATATATGGTATGTATTATATAATTTCTCTTTGTAATCATGTAAAAGACTTAGTGATCTGCCCATGTTTTACTGGTGATGTGTTAGATTTTTCTGGATGCTCCACTTTTCTTGGCTATAAATGTAACAACAACAACCACTTCAATACTTACCATATTCCAGGTCTTGTGTCAGGTACTCTAAATACATTGTTTCATTTACTCTCCATTCCACGTTGGAGTAAATATTATTGCCTATATTTTGGAGAATAATAAAGAAACACTTATGGAGGATAAATGGACTCCATGAAGGCATGCATTATTAAGTGCTGGATCTTGCTTTTTAGCCCACATTTCTCTGCTGTCAAATCCCATGCTGTTTGCCACCATATTATACAATCTTCTATTCTCAGAATTATATCACTTAACATAATAAAAAATAAATAAAATAGTCAAACTAAAAAAAAATGAATGAGATAACTTTATTTATTTTGACTTAGTACTGGCCTGCCTTATTCAATTGCAGTACATATTATAGCATGAAAATATTAAATTGGAATTCAAAAGAAATATTAATTTTGATGCAAATAACACTGAGTGTGATCATAATTCCAAAATTCATTTAAAAAGAGACATTTGGGCATGTGGGCATGTTACTAAAAGCTCCTGAAACTTAGTTTTCTCACTTGTAAAATGGAAATGACACCCAACACCATTTACCCCAGAGTTATGAAAAATTACTTGAAATAATGTTCAGTGCCTGGTGCAGTGTTAGGAGTACAGTAAGTATCAGTCCCCTTGCTCTCAGTAAGCTCTTAGTCTACAGAATTTTTCCTATATTTGACCATCCTTTCTCTTAACTTTCCTTATTAAAGTTGCTCTCATTTCACACCCATTTTCTTATACTTTTACTATTCCGTCATTTAAAAAATGACAGATTGTGTTTGAATCAGTTTTTTTTTTTACTTTATTTAAGCTTTATTTAAACATATAATGTAACACCACCACCCTCTCCCAACCCCTCTTCCCCCCACTCCCCTCAGTTTGTTTTATGACATTAAGAGTCTCTTTTGGTTTATCTCCCTCCCGATCCCATCTTCTTTCATTTTTACTTTTCCTACCACCTTAACTCCCACCCCCATTGCATATCCACTTCCTCATATCAGGGAGATCATGTGGTAGTTGTCTTTCTCCAGTTGACTTATTTCGCTAAGCATAATACGCTCTAGTTCCATCCATGTCGTCGCAAGTGGTAAGATTTCATTTCTTTTGATGGCTGCATAGTATTCCATCGTATATATATACCACATCTTCTTTATCCATTCATCTGTTGACGGACATCAAGGTTCCTTCCATAACTTGGCTATTGTGGACATTGTTGCTATAAACATTCGGGTACACATGCCCCTTTGGATCACTACGTTTGTATCTTTAGGATAAATACCCAGTAGTGCAATTGCTGGGTCATAAGGTAGCTCTATTTTCAATTTTTTGAGGAACCTCCATGCTGTTTTCCAGAGTGGTTGCACCAGCTTGCATTCCCACCAACAGTGTAGGAGGGTTCCCCTTTCTCCACATCCTCGCCAGCATCTGTCATTTCCTGACTTGTTCATTTTAGCCATTCTGACTGGTGTGAGGTGGTATCTCATTGTGGTTTTGATTTGTATTTCCCTGATGCCCAGTGATGTGGAGCACTTTTTCATGTGTCTGTTGGCCATGTGGATGTCTTCTTTGCAGAAATGTCTGTTGATGTCCTCTGCCAATTTCTTGATTGGATTATTTGTTCTTTGGGTGTTGAGTGTGCTAAGCTCCTTATAGATTTTGGATAGTAGCCCTTTATCTGATATGTCGTTTGCAAATATCTTTTCCCACTCTGTCAGTTGTCTTTTGGTTTTGTTGACTGTTTCCTTTGCTGTGCAAAAGCTTTTTATATTGATGAAGTCCCAATAGTTCATTTTTTCCCTTGCTTCCCTTGCCTTTGGCGTTGTTCCTAGGAAGAAGTTGCTGCGGCTGAGGACGAAGAGGTTGCTGCCTGTGTTCTCCTCAAGGATTTTGATGGATTCCTTTCTCACGTTGAGGTCCTTCATCCATTTTGAGTCTATTTTCGTGTGTGGTGTAAGGAAATGGTCCAATTTCATTTTTCTGCATGTGGCTTTCCAATTTTCCCAACACCATTTGTTGAAGAGGCTGTCTTTTTTCCAT
>RCUC01139042.1:0-47342 GCA_003697995.1 Taxidea taxus jeffersonii | reverse complement strand
ATTGCACTACTGGGTATTTACCCTAAAGATACAAATGTAGTGATCGGTAGGGGCACGTGTACCCGAATGTTTATAGCAGCAATGTCCACAATAGCCAAGTTATGGAAAGAACCTAGATGTCCATCAACAGATGAATGGATAAAGCAGAGGTGGTATATATATACAATGGAATACTATGCAGCCATCAAAGGAAATGAAATCTTACCATTTGCGACGACATGGATGGAACTAGAGCGTATTATGCTTAGCGAAATAAGTCAACTGGAGAAAGACAACTATCATATGATCTCCCTGATATGAGGAAGTGGAGATGCAACGGGGGTGGGGGTTAAGGTGTTAGGAAAAGAAAAAATCGAACAAGATGGGATCGGGAGGGAGACAAACCAAAAGAGACTTTTAGTGTCATAAAACAAACTGAGGGTGGTGGGGTGAAGAGGGGTTGGGAGAAGGTGGTGGGGTTACATTATATGTTTAAATAAAGCTTAAATAAAGTTAAAAAAAAGCTTAAATAAAATTAAAAAAAATCTATACTGTTGAGAGCAAGCTATACTTTCTTTCTTTTTTTTTTAAATTAACATATAATATATTATTAGCCCCAGGGTTACAGGTCTGTGAAACACCAGGTTTGCACACTTCACAGCTCTCACCATAGCATATACCTTCTCCAATGCCCATAACCCCACCACCCTCTCCCTACCCCCTTCCCACTGGTTACCCTCAGTTTGTTTTTTGAGATTAAGAGTTTTTTATGGTTTGTTTCCCTCCCGATCCCATCTTGTTCCATTTATTCTTTTCCCACCCTCCAAACCCCCACATTGCATCTCCAGTTCCTCATATCAGGGATATCATATGATATTTGTCTTTCTCCAACTGACTTTTTGCACTAAGCATAATACTCTCTAGTTCCATCCACGTTATCACAAATGGCAAGATTTCATTTCTTTTGATGGCTGCATAGTATTCCATTGTATATATATACCACCTCTTGTTTATCCATTCATCTGTTGATGGACATCTAGGTTCTTTCCATAGTTGGCTATTGCGGACATTGTTGCTATAAACATTTGGGTGCACGTGCCCCTTCGGATCAGTACATTTGTATCTTTAGGATAAATACTCAGTAGTGCAATTGCTGGGTCATAGGGTAGCTCTATTATCAGCTTTTTGAGGAACCTCCATGCTGTTTTCCAGAGTGGTTGCACCAGCTTGCATTCTCACCAACAGGTAGGAGGGTTCCCCTTTCTCTGCATCCTCGACAGCATCTGTCGTTTCCCGACTTGTTTATTTTAGCCATTCTGATTGGTGTGAGGTGGTATCTCATTGTGGTTTTGATTTGTATTTCCCTGATGCCCAGTGATGTGGAGTACTTTTTCATGTGTCTGTTGGCCATCTGGATGTCTTCTTTGTAGAAATATCTGTTTATGTCCTCTGCCCATTTCTTGATTGGATTATTTGTTCTCTGGTGTTGAGTTTGATAAATTCTTCATAGATTTTGGAATCTAGCCCTTTATCTGATATGACATTTGCAAATATCTTCTCCCATTATGTCAGTTGCTTTTTGGTTTTGTTATCTGTTTTCTTTGGTGTGGAAAAGCTTTTGATCATGCTGAAGTCCCAATAGTTCATTTTTTCCCTTGCTTCCCTTGCCTTTGGCGATGTTCTTAGGAGGAAGTTGCAGCAGGTGAGGTCAAAGAGGTTGTTGCCTGTGTTCTCCTCAAGGATTTTGATGGGTTCCTGTCTCACTTTGAGTCCTTCATCCATTTTGAGTCAATTTTTGTGTGTGGTGTAAGGAAATGGTCCAGTTTCATTTTTCTGCATGTGGTTGCCCAGTTTTCCCAACACCATTTGTTGAAGAGACTTTTTTCCATTGGACATGTTGAAGATTATTTGACCATAGAGTTGAGGGTCTATCTCTGGACTCTCTATTCTGTTCCATTGATCCATGTGTTTGTTTTTGGCCAGGACCATACTGTCTTGATGATGATAGCTTTGTAATAGAGCTTGAAGTCTGGAATTGTGATGCCACCAACTTTGGCTTTCTTTTCCATATTCCTTTGGCTATTCGAGGTCTTTTCTGGTTCCATACAAATTTTAGGATTATTTGTTCCATTTCTTTGGAAAAATTGGATGGGATTTTGATAGGCATTGCATTAAATGTGTAGATAGCTTTAGGTAGCATAGACATTTTCACAATGTTTATTCTTCCAGTCCCTGAGCATGGAACATTTTTCCATTTCTTTGTGTCTTCCTCAATTTCTTTCATGAGTACTTTATAGTTCTCTGAGTATAGATTCTTTGCCTCTTTGGTTAGGTTTATTCCTAGGTATCTTATGGTTTTGGGTGTAATTGTAAATGGGATTGACTCCTTAATTTCTCTTTCTTCTGTCTTGTTGTTGGTGTAAAGAAATGCAACTGATTTCTGTGCATTGATTTTATATCCTGACCTTTACTGAATTCCTGTATAAGCTCTAGCAGTTTTGGAGTGGAACCTTTTGGGTTTTCCACATATAGTCTCATATGATCTGTAAAGAGAGCTAGTTTGACTTCTTCTTTGCCGATTTGGATGCCTTTAATTTCTTTTTGTTGTCTGATTGCTGAGGCTAGGACTTCTAGTACTATGTTGAATAGCAGTGGTGATAGCGGACATCCCTGCCGTGTTCCTGACCTTAACGGAAAAGCTCTCAGTTTTTCTCCATTGAGAATGATACTTGCAGTGGGTTTTTCATAGATTGCTTTGATAATATTGCGGTATGTGCCCTCTATCCCTATACTGAAGAGTTTTGATCAGGAAGGAATGCTGTATTTGTCAAATGCTTTTACAGCATCCATTGAGAATATCATATGGTTCTTGTTCTTTCTTTTTTTAGTGTATTGTATCATGTTTATTGATTTGTGGATGTTGAAACAACCTTGCAGCCCTGGAATAAATCCCACTTGGTCGTCGTGAATAATCCTTTTAATGTAATGTTGGATCCTATTGGCTAGTATTTTGGTGAGAATTTTCGCATCTGTATTCGTGAAGGATATTGGTCTGTAATTCTCTTTTTTGATGGGTTCCTTGTCTGGTTTGGGGATCAAGGTGATGCTGGCCTCATAAAATTAGCTTGGAAGTTTTCCTTCCATTTCTATTTTTTGAAACAGTTTCAGGAATATAGGTATTAATTCTTTAAAGGTTTGTTAGAATTCCCCTGGGAAGGTGTCTGGCTCAGGGCCCTTGTTTGTTGGGAGGTTTTTGATGACTGCCTCAATCTCCTTACTGGTTATGGGTCTGTTCAGGTTTGTCTATTTCTTCCTGGTTCAATTTTTGTAGTTTATATGTGTCTAGGAATGCTTCCCTTTCTTCCAGGTCATCATGTTTGCTGGCATATAGTTGCTCTTAATACGTTCTTAATTGTTTATATTTGTTTGGTGTTGGTTGTGATCTCTCTTCTTTCATTTATGATTTTATTTTTATTTTATTTATTTCTCTTTTTTTTTTGACAAGTCTGGCCAGGGGTTTATCAATCTTATTAATTCTTTCGAAGAACCAGCTCCTAGTTTCATTGATTTGTTCTATATTTTTATTGTTTTCTATTTCATTGATTTCTGCTCTGATCTTCATTATTTCTGTTCTCCTGGGTTTAGGCTTTCTTTGTTGTTTTCTCCAGCTCCTTTAGGTGTAGGGTTAGGTTGTGTACTTGAGACCTTTCTTGTTTCTTAAGAAAGTCTTGTATCACTATATATTTTCCTCTCAGGACTGCCTTTGCTGTGTCCCACAGATTTTGAACTGTTGTGTTTTCATTATCATTTGTTTCCATGGTTTTTTTCAATTCTTCTTTAATTTCCCATTTGACCCATTCATTCTTTAGAAGAATGCTCTTCAGTCTCCATGAATTTGGGTTCTTTCCAAATTTCCTCTTGTGATTGAGTTCTAGCTTCAGAGCATTGTGGTCTGAAAATATGCAGGAATGATCCCAATCTTTTATTACTGATTGAGTCCTGATTTATGACCCAGGATGCGATGTATTCAGGAGAATATTCCATGTGTATGAGAAGAATATTTATTCTGAGGTAGAGAAGAATATTTATTCTGTTGCTTTGCAATGGAATGTTCTGAATATATCTCTGATGTCCATTTGGCCGAGTGTGTCATTTAAGGCCTTTATTTCCTTGTTGATCTTTTGCTGGGATGATCTGTCCATTTCAGTGAGGGGAGTGTTAAAGTTGCCTAGTATTATAATATTATTGTCGATGTGATTTTTTGATTTTGTTATTAATTGGTTTATATAGTTGGCTGCTCCCTTTTTAGGGGCATAGATATTTAAAATTGTTAGATCTTCTTGTTGGACAGACCCTTTGAGTATGATATAGTGTCCTTCCTCATCTCTTATTATAGTCTTTGGCTTAAAGTTTAATTGATCTGATATAAGGATTATCACCCCAGCTTTCTCTTGATGTCAATTAGCGTGGTAAATTGTTTTCCACCCCCTCACTTTAAATCTGGAAGTGTCTTTGGGTCTGAGTTTCTTGTAGGCATCATATTGATGGGTTTTAGGTTTTTTTTTGGTCCATTCTGATACCCTGTGTCTTTTGATTGAGGCATTTAGCCCTTTTCCATTCAGGATAACTATTGAGAGATATGAATTTAGTGCCATTGTATTGCCTGTAATGTGACTATTACTGTATATTGTCTCTATTCCTTTCTGATCTACTACTTTCAGGGTCTATTTTTTCTTAGAGGACCCTTTTCAATATTTCCTGTAGGGATGGTTTGATGTTTGCAAATTCTTTCAGTTGTTGTTTGTCCTGGAAGCTTTTTACTCTCTCCTATTTTCAATGAGAGCCTAGCTGGATATAGTATTCTTGGCTGCATGTTTTTCTCATTTAGTGCTCTGAATATATCATGCCAGTTCTTTCTGGCCTGCCAGGTCTCTGTGGATAAGTCTGCTGCCAGTCTAATATTTTTACCATTGTATATTACAGACTTCTGTCCCAGGCTGCTTTCAGGATTTTCTCTTTGTCACTAAAACTTGTAAATTTTACTATTAAATGATGGGGTATCAACCTATTCTTATTGACTTTGAGGGGTATTCTCTGCACCTCCTGGATTTTGATGCTTGTTTTCTTTGCCATATTAGGGAAATTCTCTACAATAATTCTCTTCAATATGACTTCTGCTCCCCTCTCTCTTTCTTCTTCTTCTGGAATCCCAATTATTCTAATGTTGTTTCGTCTTATGGTATCACTTATCTCTTGAATTCTCCCCTCATGTTCCAGTAGTAGTTTGTCTCTCTTTTGCTCAGCTTCTTTATTCTCTGTCATTTGGTCTTCTGTATCACTAATTCTCTCTTCTGCCTCATTTATCCTAGCAGTAAGAGCCTCCATTTTTTATTGTGCCTCATGAATAGCTTTTTTGATTTCAACTTGGTTAGATTTTAGGTCTTATACTTCTCCAGAAAGGGCTTTTATTTCTACAGACAGGATTTCTCTAATATCTTCTATGCCTTTTTCGAGCCTGGCTAGCCCCTTGAGAATCATCATTCTGAACTCTAGATCTGACATATTATCAGTGTCCGTATTGATTAGGTCCCTAACATTTGGTACTGCCTCTTGTTCTTTTTTTGTGGTGAGTTTTTCCATCTTGTCATTTTATCCAGGTAAGAATATATGAAGGAGTGAATAAAATACTATAAGGGTGGCAAAGACCCCAGGAAAATGTGCTTTAACAAAATCAGAGAAACTCCAAATTATCAGGAGAAGAACGGGGGCAAAAAGAAGTTCAGGAAGAAGAAAAAGAAAAAAAATATTAAAAAAATAAAAAAAATAAAAAAAAAAGAAAATATATGTATTAGACTGGTGAATAGAACAGGGTCACCAACTTATTTTGGGGAGTATTTTGGTCTCTTATAAGAAACTACCTCCCAAAATATTAAAGAATGAAAAACATGTATTTGGATACACACAATGAAGGGAAGGAATATGAGTTTAAAGATGAAAAAAATTTTTTTTTTAAATTCTAAAAAAGTAGTTGATAAGTTGGTTGGGAAATTAAAGAAAAAGAAAGTGGAGAGAATTTGGCCAGTCTGTAGACTAGAACAAACCCTTTGCTAGATTTATGGTATATTTTGATGTATTAGAAGAAGTTGTATCCCAAATCATTTTAGAAGAAAAAACCCTATGTGTATACAAAAAATAAAGTTAGATATAATGAAGGATAAAATATGACTATAATAACGAAGGTTCAAAAAAGTTTTTTTTGAAAGATATTGTTAAGATTAACTAGTGAAAAAATGTTAAAAGAGAGAAGAGTAAAAGTTAAAGAAAATTTAGCATAAGAAAAAAATAAAATTAAAAAAATTAATTAACTTTGCAAGAATCATGGGAGAAAGCCATGAATTCCATGCCTTGCTTTCTCCTCCTCTGGAATTCTGCTGTTCTGCTTGGTAAGTGAACTTGGTCTTGGCTGGATTTCTTGCTAATCTTCTGGGGGAGGGGCCTGTTGTAGTGATTCTCAAGTGTCTTTGCCCAAGGTGGAATTGCATCACCCTTACCAGGAGCCAGGCTAAGTAATCCACTGGGGTTCACTCTCAGGAGCTTTTGTTCCCTGAGTGCTTTCCATAGAGTTCTGGAGGATAGGAAGGAAAATGGCAGCCTCCCAATCTCTGGCTTGGAGGAGCCAAGAGCTCTGGGCCCCACTCTTCCGTGCGCCCTTGGAGAAAAGTGCTCAATCACTCCCATCTCCCTGGCCTGCAGCTGCACTCCGAGCCCACCCAGCCTGTGACCAAACGTCTCTGTCTCTGGCACACAGCCCTGCCTGGAGTCCCCAAACCTCGCAGATCCCTGTGCTCTTCCAGAGGGGTCTCCAAGGATCTTGTGGAGTTCCCGCTCACAGAGCAGTGGCCCATGCCATGCATCACAATTGAAGGTAATCCTGAGTTGGGAGCTCACTCCTTGGCTCCGTCTCTGTAGCTGGCTTTCCTGCTCTAATACATGTGAGCTCTGTGACACTCAGACACCCCCGATTCTTCTGTGACCCTGTGGGACCTGAGACCATGCTGTCCCCACGTGGGCTTCACCCCAGCTTAGCCTCTGGAGCGGTGTCCCTCAGTGGAGCTGACTTTTAAAAGTTCTGATTTTGTGCTCCATTGCTCTGCTGCTTGCAGGGAACCCCCCCCCCCCCCCCCGCGCCCTGTGGTCTATCTTCCTGTCGCTTTGGATTCACTTCTGTGCTGGTTCTACCTTTCAGAAAGTGGTCGGTTTTCTGTTTCTAGAATTGCTGCTCTTCTTCTCTTCAATCTCCTGTTGGATTTGTAGGTGTTCAGAATGGTTTGATAAGCTATCTAGCTGATCTTCTGCTACCTGATGTCATCTCAGCCTACTACTTCTCTGCCATCTTGGCTCCCCCCCCTTCCCCACCCCCCGGAGCAAGCTATACTTTCAATGCCATTCTAATACAAATCCCACTGCCATTCTTCAAAGTGCTGGAACAAACAATCCTAAAATTTGGATGGAACCAGAAAAGTCCCTGAGTCACTAAGGAAATGTTGAAAAAGAAAAACACAGCTGGGGTCATCATGTTGCCTGATTTCAAGCTTTATTACAAAGCTGTGATCACCAAGACTGCATGGTACTGTTACAAAAGCAGACACACAGACCAATGGAACAGAGTAGAGAGCCCAGATATGGACCCGCAACTCTATGGTCAAATTATCTTTGACAAAGTGGGAAAATATATACATTGGAATAAAGACAATCTCTTCAATAAATGGTGCTTGGAAAATTGGAAAGCTGTGTATAGAGGAATGAAACTTGACCCATTCTCTTACACTATACACAAAGGTAAACTCGAAATGGATGAAAGACCTCAACGTGAGGCAGGAATCTATCAAAATCTTAGAAGGGAACATAAGCAGTAACATCTTTGACATTGGCCACAGCAACTTCTTTCAAGACATGTCTCCAAAGGCAAAGGAAACAAAAGTGAAAATGAACTTTTGTGACTTCATCAAGATAAGAAGCTTCTGTACAGTAAAAGGAAACACTCAACAAAACAAAGAGGCAACCCACAGAATGGGAGAAGATATTTGCAAATGGCACTACAGATAAAGGGCTGATATCCAAGATCTTGAAAGAACTCCTCAAACTCAACACCCAAAACACAGATGATCATGTGAAAAAATGGGCAGAAGATATGAATAGACAATTCTCCAAAGAAGTGGAAAGGAGAAGTGAAAGGGGAAGAATCAGAGGGGAAGATTAACCACGAGAGAATGTGGACTCTGAGAAACAAACTGAGGATTTTAGGGGGAAGAAGTGTGGGGGAATGGATGAGCCTGGTCGTGGGTATTAAGGAGGGCATATATTGTATGGAACACTGCATGTTATATGTAAACAATGAATCTTGGAATACTACCTAAAAAACTAATTATGTATATTTTAGTGACTAACATAACACAATTAAAAAAAAGAAATCAGTTACCTAGAACTGAGTTACTAGATGTAATGTTCAAGTATTTTGAAGATTTTCCTTTGTGTTTTTTATACTGCATACCATGAATATTGGTATGTCAGTTAATTATATGACACTAAATATATAAATAGGTGGTTGTTTATAGGCACACATCAAGGTGTGGACATAATCCCATGTATGTGTATACGTATGTGTATATATACACACATATATAATCATCTCTATTTGATTTCTAGCAGGAAAGTTTTTTTTAAAAATTATGTTAGTCACCATACATAATTAGTTTTTGATGTAGTGTACTATGATTTATTATTTGTGTATAGCAGTGCTCATTGCAACATGTGTCTCCTTAAAACCCATCACAATGCTAACCTAATCCACACCCCCCACACCTCTGAAACCCTCAGATTTTTTTCAAGAGTCCATAGTCTCTCATGGTTCATCTTCCCCTCTGTTTTCCCTCCCTTCAGCTTTCCCTTCCTTCCCCTAATGTCCTCAATGCTATTCCTTATATTCCACATATGAATGAAACCTTATGGTAATCGTTTTCTCTGCTTGGCTTATTTCACTTGTCATAATCCCTTCCAGTTTCTTCCATGTCAATGGAAATGATGGGTATTCATCCTTTCTGATGACTGAGTAATAGTCCATTGTATATATAGACCACATCTTTATCCATTCATCTGTTGATGGGTGTCTTGTCTCCTTCCACAGTTTGGCCATTGGGACATTGCTGCCAGTCTAACATTTTTACCATTGTATGTTACAGACTTCTTGTCCCGTGCTGCTTTCAGGATTTTCTCTTTGTCGCTAAGACTTGTAAATTTTACTATTAGATGACAGGGTGTGGACCTATTCCTATTGATTTTGAGGGGGATTCTCTGCACCTCCTGGATTTTGATGCTTGTTCCCTTTGCTATATTAGGGAAAATCTCTACAATAATTCTCTCCAATATATCTTCTGCTCCTCTTTCTCTTTCTTCTTCTTCTGGAATCCCAATTATTCTAATGTTGTTTTGTCTTATGGTATCACTTATCTCTCGAATTCTCCCCTTGTGGTCTAGTAGTTGTTTGTCTCTCTTTTGCTCAGCTTCTTTATTCTCTGTCATTTGGTCTTCTATATCACTAATTCTTTCTTCTGCCTCATTTATCCTAGCAGTAAGAGCCTCCATTTTTTTATTGCACCTCATTAATAGCTTTTTTGATTTCAACTTGGTTAGGTTTTAGTTCTTTTATTTCTCCAGAGAGGTCTTTTATTTCTCTGGACAGGGTTTCTCTAATATCTTCCATGCCTTTTTTGAGCCTGGCTAGAACCTTGAGAATTGCCATCCTGAATTCTAGATCTGACATATTACCAATGTCTGTATTGATTAGGTCCCTAGCCTTCAGTCCTGCCTCCTGTTCTTTTTTTGTGGTGAGTTTTTCCGCCTTGTCATCTTGTCCAGATAAGAATATATGAAGGAGCAAAGGTAATACTAACAGGGTGGCAAAGACCCCAGGAAGATGTGCTTTAACCAAATCAGAAGAGACCCCAAATCTTGGGGCAGGGAGAAAGGGGGTAAAAAGAAGTTCAGAAAAAAAATTTAAAAAAGAGAACACAAATAAAGAAAAAAATACAAAGCAAGAAAAAAATATATATATTAGACTGGTGACTAGAACAGGGTCCCCCACTTAATTTTGGGAGTATTTTGGTCTCTTAGAAGAAACTACCTCCCAAAATTTTAAAGAATGAAAAACATATATAAGAGTAAACACAATGAAGGGATGAAATATGATTATAAAGATGAAAAAAATATTTTTTTTCTAATTAAGGAGTTGATAAGGTAAGTTGATAGGGAGAATAAAAAAAAAAGAATGTGGCGAGAACTTGCTTGGGCTGGAGACTAGATCATGCGCGGTGCTAGATTTGGGGTGTATTTTGATCTATTAGAAGAAGTTGTATCCCAAATTTTTTAGAAGAAAAAAAAACCTTATGTGTTTACAAAGAATAAAGTTAGATACAGTGAAGGATAAAATATGAGTATAATAATAAATGTTCAAAAAAGATTTTTTTAAGAAAGTTATTAAGATAAACTAGTTAAAAAATGTTAAAAGAGGAAAGGGTAAAAGTTAAAAAAATTAGCAGAAGAGAAAAACAATTTAAAAAAATTAATTAACTTTGCAAGACTAAATATTCATAGGGAGAAAGCCATGAATTCCATGTTTTGCTTTATCCTCCTCTGGAATTCCGCTGTTCTCCTTGGTAAGTGAACTTGGTCTTGACTGGATTTCTTGTTGATCTTCTGGGGGAGAGACCTGTTGTAGTGATTTTCAAGTGTTTCTGCCCCAGGCAGAATTGCACCGCCCTTACCAGGGTCCGGGCTAAGTAATCCTCTCAGTGTCGCTTTCGGGAGCTTTTGTTCCCTGAACGCTTTGGGAGCTTTTGTTCCCTGAACGCTTTCCGTAGAGTTCCCGAGGATGGGAATGAAAATGGTAGCCTCCCAATCTCTGGCTCGGAGGTGCCAAGAGCTTGGGGCCCCCCGCTTCCATCTCCCCAGCCTCCAGCCACGCTTGGAGAAAATCATGCACGATTACTCCTGCCTCACTGGCCTCCGGCTGCACTCTGAGGTCACCCAGCCTGTGACCAAGCATCTCTGTCTCTGGCACAGACCCCCACCTCTAGTCTCTGAACCCCGCAGATCCCTGGGCTCTCCCAGGTCGGAGTCTCCCCAGATCTTGTGGGGACCCCTCGCACAGAGCACCGCCCGTGTCACGGATTACGGTTCCAGGTAACCCCAAGTTGAGAGCTCACTCCTTGGCTCTGTCTTCACAGCTGGCTTCCCTGCTCTAATACCTGTGAGCTCTGCAACACTCAGACACCCTCGATCCTTCTGTGACCCCGTGGGACCTGAGGCCACGCTGTCCCCGCGAGGTCTTCGCCCCAGTTTAGCCTCTGAAGCAATGTTCCTCCATGGAGCAGACTTTTAAAAGTACTGATTTTGTGCTCCGTTGTTCCGCCGCTTGCCCGGGAGCCGGCCCCTCCCCCTGTGGTCTATCTTCCCGACGCGTTGGATTCACTTCTCTGCTGGTCCTACCTTTTAGAAAGTGGTCGATTTTCTGTTTCTAGAATTGTTGCTCTTCTTCTCTTCGATCTCCTTTTGGATATGTAGGTGTTTGGAATGGTTTGATAAGCTATCTAGCTGATCTCCTGCTGCCTGATGTTGTTTCAGCCTGCTACTTCTCCGCCATCTTGACTCCTCCCCTATTATGAGTGTTTCTTATCAAGTGGACAGGGATTATTTTGTGGCAATGTTGGCACTGTCTGGAGACATTTTTGGTTTTCACACTGGGGACTGGAAGCCAGGGATGTTAAACATCCCACAATGTATAGTGTAGCTGCTGCAATAAAGAATGATTTATTTCCTATGGTCAACACTGCTGACTTGATTTATGAACAGTTTTATCTAAACAGATTTATATTTGTGGTTTTCTTGATATAATAACATACTTGATTGAGAATTGTGATTAAAAAACCCCAACATTTTGTTTCCACAGCTTTTAAATGAGGGTTAAAAAACAGCTCTACATGTGGGTAGAGAAGTTGTAAGCTTGTATTTAAACATGGTCTTGCTAAAGTTTTCATATTTATAGTCATTCAGTATGATGACATCACAGTGCAAAGGCCATATTTGAGAGGTGCAAGGCAGCTGTGTCATGCCCACGTTTGGTTCTCTATTGGTGCTTACTGTCCAGGATTCATCATGGGCAGCAGAACATGCCTTCTTTGGCTGGAACCAAGGTGACACCCTGAGCAAGACGGTTATTGAACTCACCACCTTCATCTAATCTTCTTTCCTACCTTTTTTTGGACACAATTTTCTCAATCTGTCTAGTACTGAGAAAATAGTTACATGCTTCAGTTAAATAGATATTTTATTTTTTCTTTGACAGTTATAAAAACCATGCATTTTCTTTGATTTTTCTAAAACTCTAGCTATGATGTTGAACTTCAAAAAGAAATTTGAAATACAACTTACTTGAATGACCTACACGGAATGACATTTCTTTATGAACAGTTGAACAGTGCCCCTATACACCAATCTTAATGAGATAGCATTCCATTTGAATTTAAATTTAATGTGGACAGTAACACAAATCGATGAGAAATTCCTGCCTGTGGTATTGTGCCTTCTTTTCAGGGAATCTTCAGTGTGCCTATCTGATAGTAAATTATTTATAGACTTTGTACCTATATCTGATCCTTCATAAGAAATGAGAGCCTGAACTTGCCTTATGTTCACTTGTTTTCATTTTGAAGATTTTTTGAAAAAAAATTGCACATAATCTTGGGATTTAAACTGATTCTCATCATATATCCATTTCTTCTAGGCACTGGCACATCTTCACTTAATAGAATATGTTGGAGAACAGACTGCTTTGCTAATAAAGGTACATTAAATACTACAATAGAATGTGTTTCATCCACTGTTACTTTGATTTGTAAAAAAAAATCTGGTTAAGAATACGTCACAGATTATGTAAAAATTATAGCAGGGAACATTTTTTATCCTGTGTAGTCTAGAGATGAAGGGAGACTTTTTCCAAAGAATATATAATTACAGATGCCTGCAATTTTGCTATTAGCCTTCAGCTAAAACTGCCTAAGAAGGAGAGCAATAGAGACAGCAGTGTTGGTATATGAATGCACAGACACAGGGCTCTGCCAGGAGATAAGGTTTGTGTAACTAGTATGTGTTGCCACCAAGAATGGGGCCACCCTTCTCCCCTCCCAGGGGCTGGTTGGCTTAGGTGTGGCTAGGAATCAGTCTCTTCAGTTTCTTGTAGACCCTGCTGAGGCTCCTGGTATTAGCCAGGAAAGCCCAGGCTGGTCCTGTTTGTACACCTGGGTCTACCTTGGTCTTCTCTTGTGTGAAAGGATGGACTGACAGCCTTGTGAGTTCCACATGTCTTACCATGTGATTTATCAATGCCTCCATGATATGTAGCGCTGCAATTATCTGCTCCCTTCCAGATGGTCCCAGAGGATCGGCGCCTCACAACTGCCATCATCCTGGTGGTCTGGGTTTCAGCCATTGCATCATCCTTGATTGACAACATCCCATTCACTGCAACAATGGTGAGTTGCACCATTCCTCCATGTGATTAGGACCCGACTTTCAGCCTGGACATGATCTAGGCTCACCAGAGGAAGCAGAGAATGAACCTAGTCCCTTTGCTGCACTCATAGCTATAGAGGAAATTTGTGGCAAAGGTTGGGTCCAGCTGAGCCGGGGTGCTGAGTCCACACTATAGGCTGGAATCCATGGGCCTGCAGTTACAGTGGGTAGTACATGAGTAATTAGTTGTTTCAGGGTTAGCCCAACTGAGAGCTGCCACACCTCATGGAAAAGACAATCTGTTTATTTTTTTCTTTTTTAAAGAAAATTGTAAGATACCAAAGACAGGCTGGTTGAAGACAAGACATTCATTATTTATTTCCTGTGAAAAGAGAACATATTCTAATTGGCTTGTGTGACTTCTGGTGCTTGGCTTGGACAGGATTTTGAGTTTTTTGTGTGATCCTGACTGCAGCTGAAATTGGGATACACATTAGAGGTCTTATACAAGGATGACTAGCCCAGTTTCTGCTGTGTCTTCTGACATTGCTGATAGGTGTATGGCAGAATTGTTAATCCCTGGTGGACAATGTAAAGGCAGGAATGGGAGCTTGCATACAGGAACCTGGGGTACTGTCATGAACAACTGAGGTCCCAGGTATGCTAAACATGTGTGAATGCCTAAGGACATGACTGGATTCTGTACAGGGGAATTTTCTCTGTTCTTGTGATGTTGAGGGCCCAACCATACTCCTGCACAACAGCCTATGCCAGGGGGCTTCCATGATATTCATCATCTTGTATCACATTGACCCAAGCGAGTAGAGTGGAGAATCTGCAGTGAGGAGTAGGGCAGTGCTTCTCTCTCTCACAGGACCTTAGGCTGACCTGGCACTCAATGTTACTCACTCATTCCCTGAGATTGTCAAGCCGATTGACTCTCTACTAGCTATTATTCTTCCATGGTCTGGGCTCAGTATTTCTGAGCTCATTTTGTGGATGTTATTTTGTCATGAAGTTCTGTGTTAGAGAAGTTGGACACATGTTGTTGAATGTACTGGTTTGGGCTCAGCAGGCACTATCATGACTGGCTGTGATGCTGTGGCCCCACAGAGGGCCAACAGCAGTGGCATTTCTCAAGCAGACTAAGGCAGCTGGGCCCTGGGCTTCTGAAACGCCAGACCAGTTTGTGTGTGCCTTCCATTCTCCAGATGAGATAGTCTCCAGAAAACCCAACATGTGTGGACCCAAGACGCTACACAGTACAGCCACAGCAAACCCTAATCTGCCCTTGGGGCTCTGCATATTCATGAAGCTGCTATACCTGCCTCCTGGGGAAGCTTCTAGGTTTCAGGTCCCAGATCCTCTCTGGGAGTGAATGAGAGGGTACTTATTGTTAGTGATGTAGGCCCCTCCATTTTCTAAAAATATGACATGTCTGTTGTTTTCATTTTAACAGTTAATTTTATTACCTAAAATTTAAATTAAAAATAATCAAGAGAATCATGGAGGATAGTATAATAAATATCTGTATGCTCACCACCCCAAATGAAGAGATTCAAACATTGTATTCTCTTTGCCTTGAGTTTTCTTGTTTTTTTTATTTTTAAGAAATAAAACAGATGAAAATAAAAAAAGAAATAAAACAGTTGAGCGTGACATTCTCTGTTCTATGCCTTAAACTCCAGGATCATGTCCATCCTTCCCTGTACTGAGAGGACTACTGTCATGAATCTGGGGCATATCCATTTACTCGATGGCCCACTATGGAGCGGACCAAGGGAAAGATCTTGGTTTATGTGAGTCAACGTGGACAGACACCAAATGCTGAGAGACCAAAGATATAGCTATTGCATAAATTGGCATGCAGCTTTCTAAAACTGCCAAATCTTTTCTGTGACTCAGCAGATTGGTGGGTGGTGTCCACAGTGGCTGCATCAGAGGAGAACATGGAGAGCCACCCAGGTTTTCACCTTAGTCTGGAGGGTCCAAACAGATCTGGCTAGTGGGTGGAATTTCATGTTGGTGACATTCCCATGTTCTCAGCTTTGCTGTTTTCCTGGAGGCTGAACAAGAAGACCCAAGAGAATTTTATGGAAATACTCTCGGGTCAATATTGGGGTAGAGATAGGTTTGCCTGCCTGTGCCCATCAGATATGCAGTGAACAAACTGGAGCTGCAACCCAGGTTCCTGCTGCCCAGCATGCAGGGGACAGCCTGTGTTTCAGCCCAACCTCATTCTTCTGTGAGAACATGCTCTGGCCAAAGTCATTCTCCAAGTCAATAGGACACATGTCTGTAGAGATTTTAACATGTGTGGAAACTTAATTAAAAAGTGTCAGAAAGCTGGCAGATACATTCAGCATTTCCAGTGACTAGTAATGCTGGCAGATGTGCTGGTGGGGAGATGGAGGCTGTGCCTGACAAGTTTGTGGGGAATCTACTCAAAACTTCTTTAGAAAATTATGAACATGATTCCATTTTTCCAAGGCAGTGAGTTGGATAGACCAAACAAACAAACAAAAAAACTCCCATCTCTTCCTGGGTGGTGTCTTTTCTCCAGAGTGCGTCCTTAAGTTGGAGGGCATTCCTCTAGTGTTCATACTGTCAACTGTGAGCTGAGAGCGGCAGGGAGGAAACACTATTCACATTTATTCATGACCTTTCTCTTCCTCCAGTGGTCAGAGAAGAACACTAAATAATTCAGAAAATGCAGAAGACTTAAATTCTAACCAGAAGGATCATGCTATTGAATTTTTGCTTATTTCACCATGTCCAGAGTCAAAAGAACTAGATCATAGATGGGCTTATCTCTCTAATTTGGCTGGATGGGGCTTCAGTGAAAATTACAACACAAGCACAGCCAGGCTTTGGAAGAGTACCCCAGGGCTTTTTGGGGATAAGATTTTTTCCTTTAAGTTTTCCTTATTCATTGAGATTTCCCCTTCATTTTGACTTTTGCTTATCTTTAATGGTAATACTATTAAACAATATTTAACTTAATATTGCTATTCCATCATTGTTTAGGGCAATCAGAACAGACATGGAGCCTTTGAAGCAGGAAGCTTGAAGCCCCCCTCTCTTCTCCCGCTCTTCTTACTCTTTGTGTCATTGTTAATTTCTCACTTGCTTGGGACAGAGTGCGACGCAAATGGCTAAGACCGTGGGAGGCACTGGAGGCTTTTGACAGTGGCTCTCCACCAGTTGGTTTGGGAATACTTCCTTTTTGTTTTGTTTTGTCTTTAAATTTTAAGTAGGCTCCACACCTAGCATGGAGCCTAGTATGGGGTTCAAGCTTGCAACCATGAGAGGCAAGATCTGAGCCTACATCAAGAGTCATAAATTTAACTGACTGAGCCACTCAGTCGCCCCTTTAATTTTTATTTTTTTGATTGAAGTATAGTTAACATGCAGTGTTATGTCACTTTATACAATATAATGATTAAACAATTCTGTACATTACTCAGTGCTCATAGTTTTAAGTGTGTTCCTTTTTTTTTGTAGATATAGTTGACACACAATGTTACATCAGTTTCAGATGTACAACATTGTGATTTGACAAGTTTATATATTATGCTGTGTTCACCACAAGTGTAACTATCATCTGTCCCAACATATTCCTATTATCATATCATAACTGTATCATTTATGCTGTGCTTTTTATTTCTGTGGTTTATTCATTCCATATCTGAACACCCATTTTGCCCAACCCTTTCCCCTCCTCCCCTCCAGCAACTAGTTTGTTCTCTGTATTTATAAGTCTGATTCTGCTTTTTGTTTATTCATTTGTTGTTGTTGTTTTCTTAAATCCCACTTATGAGTGAAATCATATGGTATTTGTGTTTCTCAGCCTTAACAAATATTTTCATGCAGGGTAATCCCATTAACATCTGTGCTTACCTTCTTTCCCTTCCTACCTACAGTTGATAAGGAGCTATGGGAGCCACACATGAACTCAGACCTGATTTTGTAGGCACCTTTTTAGGTCTCCCCAGTACATTGTGCTATAGACTGTATTGGAAACCTGCAATACACTGCTAATGATTGAGAATTCCCTGACAACCTTTCTCCATTTAAACCTTATCTTTTCAGCCTCATTTGCTTGAATAGGAAGAATTCTCAGGCTATTTTCAAGTTAAAATGTGATTATTCTTGTCCTGGATGTTGAATTCAAAGGATGGTAATTTATGCACATAATTTTGTGGGTTGTCTCTGACTTCTTGGATCCTCATCATTATCTGTATTATCACTCAGCCTTGGTGAGAGAGTCAGTTTTTCATGGCTTGTTCTCCTGTACCTTCTTCCTTTAGTTCTTTGTATTCTCCTCCCTGCTACCTGCCCTGCAGGAGGTGCTAGGGCAGAGGGCAGACTGTTAGCAAAGAAAAATGCTCTTGCAGGGTGGTATAGGTCAGAAGCATTTCACATTTGCTTTTGCTATTTACATAATCTCATTTTGTTTTCATTCATCTTTTCTTTTCTTTTTTTTTATTGTGTTAATCACCCTAAATACATCATTAGTTTTTTTTTTAAGATTTTATTTATCTATTTGACAGACAGAGATCACAAGTAGGCAGGGAGGTAGGCAGAGAGAGAGGGTGGGGGAGCAGGCTCCCCGCTGAGCAGAGAGCCTGATGCGGGGCTCGATCCCAGGACCCTGAGATCATGACCAGAGCCGAAGGCAGAGGCTTTACCCACTGAGCCACCCAAGCGCCCCACATCATTAGTTTTTGATGTAGTGTTCCAAGATTCATTGTTTATGTACAATACCCAGTTCATCTTTCATCTTTTCTTAAAACATCCAGGATCAAAATAATGTGGAGGGTCGAACCTGGTCCAGTAGATTTCAGTTGGGTTTAATAAAATGAGCATTTGTAGCAATAAACAGTTCAGGTTGTGGAAAAGGTGGGCCTGGGCTTGAATCCCAGCTCTATCATAGTACAGGCTGAGAACACACTGGGTTAGAGAAACAGAAATGACAGCAGCAGAGATGCTGTTTTCCCCATTAGGTTGGTGGAGCTCCTGCAGTTGCATCACTGTGGTACTGGCAGGCTGTCAGGTTGGAACTCAGCCCTTTGGGGCAGTACACACCTTCTTTGGGAGGGGCTTCCCCCTTCCCAAAGAGAATGACTTCTGAGGGACCCTGCAGTGCCTAGGCTGAGGAGAGCAGGTGTGGTGGGGACAGGAAGGGCAGGTGCTATGGGCATAGAGAGAGGGCTCTGCAGGGCCTTCACCTTCCATGACCCAAGGACTAGTCACTATACTGCCAGATCTTAGTTCCATGGAACATAAGTGGCACATTTGGGACACTAGTAGCCTCAGAGAAGGTTGATCACAACATGTCCCAGAGACATAGGAAAACAAAGAATAACATGTAATAACATTATCTGGAACTAAAACCCATAACTTTTAAAAAATGTTGAATAATGAATTGAAGAAAAGTCAGTGCTTTTAGGCCCGAGTTAGTGGGTTTGAAGCCAAGTGAAAGAGCTAACTAAAAGTACAGAGCAAAAGTACAAAGGAACAGAATCATGAAAAAAGATGAGATTTGGTGAGACCCAGGAGATCAAGCATGGTAATGATAGGAGTTCCAGGAAGAAGAAAAGGAATGCATTGCATTGACAATGTGCAGCCTCTCCATCTCAAGTGGGGTCTTGGTGGCAGCAGCCTTGGAGCTTGTACAAATGCATGCCTCAGCTAGTCAGAACTGTAAAGTTAGAACTTGCACCTGACAAGATACTGGGTGACCACCTGCACATGTACATTGGAGATGTGCTGGTCTGGGCCATGGCCCCAACCAGGGGTGTTCCCCTACCACTGCCAATATGTCTGCCATTGCAGAACTATGATCCCACCCTCTCCACTCCCAGGATCCCCTGTGAAGATGCAAGCCACCCTTAGATGGCTTGTTAAATTCCACACAAAAGAAATCCAACCAGAAGTAGGTAATTCCTCACAGACTCAAGCACTTCCCCTTCTATCAGAGATGGCTGGGACAAGTCTCTAAGTTGAGTGTCCAAATTTAATGTCTCACCTGGGGAGAGTTGGCAGGCATTAGCAGCAAAATGACGACAAGCAAGAGTGCTAGCTGAGGATAAGTGAACACTGACCCCAGTGGTGGTGGGTTAAAGGAAGGCAGGTGGTAGGTGCAGGGAGGGTAGGTGTGGTGGAGTAGAGGGAGAGCAGGTGTACTAGGCCAGGGAGAGCAGGTGTGGTGGGGGCAGGAAGGGCAGGTGCTGTGGGCATAGAAAGGGCAAGTTGTGCTGGGTCAGAGGGAGGGCAGTACCTGTCCAGGTGTGATGCATCTTCTCCCTGCAGGGAAGTAGGCTTGGTGTATGAACTCATTTGATTTTTCCAAAAAAAGCAGGTATCACTATTTTTCTATGAAAAATTCTCAATTCTCGAATGTTGACAATAAATTCACATTTCAAAACTGACCCTGCTGGCTTCTGCTTTTTACATTCTCTTTCACAGAACAGGCTCTCCTCTTGGTACTCACTGTCTGATATTACACTGAGTTGTCCTAGGGCAGCTGTCCACCTGAAAGTGCTATGCCACCCCTTTGGCATTGCTTCATGTCCCCGTGCAGCCCCTTGCCCTGAGAACCACTGTAACTTTCTGTTGTTGTCTACCTGGGCCACCTCAGCCCCTCTCTGGGCATCTCCTGCCACATGTTTCTTTGATTCCTATAAGGGACAGCCTATCTAACCTCCCTTTAATTGTTAATTCTCTTGCGCTCCGTCAGGAGCCATCCTTCTCAGAGTCCTGGATCGGATGCCAATTGTAGGGATTAGAGGTCAGGCAGCAAGGCATGTGTCTTCCTGCTTAGATAGCTGAAAAAGGGCTTTATATGTGTTTTTAGATGAATTGATACTACAGTATTTAAATATAAGTGTATAGATTTAAAAGAATGATGGGATGCTTTTGTTTAATAATGTCAACATATGCTAGCAATTACATTCTTGGAAACTATTTTAAATTAGGATGACAAATTTTACATATTAACTTAAAATGTATGAGCTAGCCACATTTTTCCCCCCAGAATTCCTTGGGGACATAGCTGAAGTGACCAGCCTAGTGGTGGGCACTCAGCTGGGTCTTCTTGTACTGGGCTCTGTGCTAGGCTGTTGCAAGTAATATTTCACGGGGTAAGGTGATGTCTGTCCTAGGATGACCCTGTAGCAATATTAAGAAAAGAAGTTGTTTTGTGCAGACCTAAACCCAAACTAGCAATCTCAGAGGAACACAGAGGGTCCTGGCTCAGCACACCAAGCCGTGTGTGTAGCCTTGGCTGGCATCCCAATAGGCCCTGATGTAGGCAGCAGTCCAACCTCACATGTATTTCTCCCTATGTTGGGGATCACTTGGGGCCCAGCTGGGATCAGTTCAAGCAGAGCCTTTCCCAACACCTGCATGATTTTCAACATCCACAGGGCCATGATCCAGGATTCACTCCTCCTTGATCTCTTTCCATGGTCTCTTTCCACGGACATCCACTTTCTAGGACTGAAAGCAGCTCATTTTGATGATGTATGGAAGATCTGGTAATTGATTCCCTTAATACTACCAATGTGCTTTAGCTCCCTTAAAGTCTTTTGTACCCGCAAAGAGAAATGTAATCCAGTTCTGGACCCTGCTTGTTTGTTTGTGGCTGATAACTTTGTGACCCAACTCAACAGTCTTTTTGGCTGATCCACCCTCCTTTACACTCTCTTTCCTCCTTAAACACATATTTGTCATGACTATTATTACGATTATCTCTGTGTACTAATCCTCAACTCCATTGCCTCTATTTGGCTTCATGGCCTTCTTTTGCCAGGTTAAGTCTGTCTCCCTTTTCCCCACCTCATATGCACAGACAGTGGAGCAGAGCAGCAAGTCCTACATTGCCATCTCGCTTCCTAGCCACAGACAGCACTTCCCTCATGGCTTCTCACTGCTGCCTCCCACACAACTTCTCCCTGGGCCTCAGCCTCCCAAGAGTCTTGACAACTTCTGCATGCATCTTATCTTCCTTTGAGCCTCCAGTGCCTTTCCCTTCCTTCCTAGAAGTTGATGACTTTGCTTCCCTTTATGACAAGATGAAAGCAGTCATGTGGGAGGTTTCACAAACAATGACCACTGTAGGTGCCTAGTACATACTACCTTCCTTCTAGTCCCTATAGGAATTCCCTATAGGAATCCCTATGGAGGGGATTCCTATTCTCAGTGGAGGCCAGCCCCTCCACCTGGCACCAAAGCCACAGTTCTTTCCTCCATAATGTGTTTTTCACTCTCCACTGCATCATTCTTTTTTTTTTTAATATTTTATTTATTTATTAGTTAGAGAGAGAGAGCGAGCACAGGCAGACAGAGAGGCAGGCAGAGGCAGAGGGAGAAGCAGGCTCCCTGCCGAGCAAGGAGCCCGATGTGGGACTCCATCCCAGGACGCTGGGATCATGACCTGAGCCGAAGGCAGCCGCTTAACCAACTGAGCCACCCAGGCGTCCCTCCACTGCATCATTCTTATCAACATCTAAACATGCTGCCATCTCCCTCTCATGAAGAACCTCAATGAGCCATGCAACTCTGTGACTCCCTTCCCTTTCTTCTACTTCCTTTAACAGCCAAACTCTTTGAAATCACTGTCTATCCTTGCCATCCTCATCTTGCTATAATCCCTCTTCATTTTTCTCTTGACTCAACTGCAAGACCTCATGATATTCAACCTTGTAAGAAATCCAGTGATGCTCCTGGTTCTCTTCTAAACTGGCCTGTCAGCAGCACATGGTGGAGGCAACCTCTCTCCTCCTTGTGCTCCTTTCCCTATTTGGCTCCTCAAGGTTCTCCTCCTATCCATGCAGCCACTCCTTCTTGGTCTTTTTCCAATGACCTTCTTCACCTTTCAGCTGCCAAACACTGGACTCAGTTCTGGCCACTTCACTCCCTAGACTCATTGCAAGTGGCCTCATCCAAGTTCATGTTTTAAATTCCATCTACCCCTGGGCTTCTCTGCAGACTCCAGGGCTCAGGTATCCAGTTGCTCCTTCACCTCTCCACTGAGATAAAAGATGCATCTCAAAATTAACATGCCCCAAATAAAATCCTGATGTGTTCTTCCTCAATCTTACTCATTTCCATAAAAATGTCATTTTCTCAGTTTCTCAGGGCTCCAAATCCTAGAATCAGTCTAAGCCTTGCTTTCTTACAACATATAGCCAGCTGTCCCTTGAAGCTTCTAAATATGGCCAATTTCCATAGACTTTATCACTGCCCCCAAATCCTAGCCAACATTCCTCACCTGTGTATTGCAGTCACCTTCAAATTGTTCTGTTTCCAATCTTGATCTACCCCCAAGCATCCATTCTCCACTGAGGATTCCCACTTTCCTCAACACAACTCAGAGTTTTGCAGTGTGTACATGCCTTACTGATCTGGCCACAATCACCTCTGATGTCACTTCCTATCAGTCTTCTCTTTATCCACTTAGCTCCAGCTACACTCACCTCCATAGCTTTCCTTGGACATGTCAAGTAAGCTCCTGCCTTTGTACTTTCTATTCCTTCAGCCTGAGACTCTTTGCACAGATCATTAGGAGCTTAGTCTTACCTCCTCAACTTTCATTAAGTTTTCTTAAAATATTGCCCAGTGCTGGGACGCCTGGGTGGCTCAGTTGGTTAAGCAGCTGCCTTCGGCTCAGGTCATGATCCCAGCGTCCTGGGATCGAGTCCCACATCAGGCTCCTTGCTTGGCAGGGAGCCTGCTTCTCCCTCTGCCTCTGCCTGCCACTCTGTCTGCCTGTGCTCGCTCTCTCTCTAACAAATAAATAAAATATTAAAAAAAATATTGCCCAGTGCTAAAGTGATGCCCCCATCTCCTTTTTGCTTATTTTTCTCCACTTTTAAAAATATTATTATGTTATATTAGTCACAATAAAGTACATCTTTAGCTCCATGACTCACTGTTTGCATATAGCAGTGAGTGCTCCTTGCAATATGTGCCTTCCTTAATACCTATCATGAGGCCAACCCATTCCTCCACTCCTTTCCCTCTGAAACCCTCAGGTTGTTTCCCAGGGTCCATAGTCTCTCATGGTTCACCTCCCCCTCTGATTTCCCCCCACTTCATTTTTCTCTTCCTTCCCCTAATGTCCTCAGTGCTGTTCCTTATGCTCCACATATAAGTGAAACCATATGATAATTGTCTTTCTCTTCTTGACTTATTTCACTTAGCATAATCCCCTCCAGTTCCATCCATGTCAATGAAAATGGTGGGTATTCATCCTTTCTGATGGCTGAGTAATATTCTATTGTATATATGGACCACATCTTCTTTATCCATTTGTCTGTTGAGGGGCATCTAATCTCATTCCACAGTCTGACTATTGTGGACATTGCTGTTATAAACTTTGGGGTGCATGTGCCTTATTTTCACTACATCCATATCTTTGGAGGTAGATACCCAGTAGTGCAATTGCTGGATCATAGAGTAGCTCTATTTTTAGCTTTTTGAGGAACCTCCTCAACTGTTTTCCAGAGTGGCTGTACCAGCTTGCATTCCCACCAACAATGAAAGAGGGTTCCCCCCTCTCCACATCCTCTCCAACATTTGTTGTTTCTTGATTTGTCAATTTTTGCCATTCTAACTGGTGTAAGGAGTTATCTCAGTATGGTTTTGACTTGAATTTCCCTGATAGCTAATGATGTTGAGCATTTTTTCATGTGTCTGTTAGCCATTTGTATGTCTTCTTTGGAGAAGTTTCTGTTCATGTTCTCTGCCCATTTTTTGACTTGATTTTTTGGTTTGTTTTTGTTTTTGTTTTTGTTTTTGGGTGTTGAGTTTAAGAAATTCTTTATAGATTTTGGATACCAGCCTTTTATCTGTAGTGTCATTTGCAAATATCTTCTCACATTCTTTGGGTTGCACCATTTTCTTGACCATTTCCTTTGCTGTGCAGAAGATTTTATTTTGAAGAAGTCCCAAAACTTCATTTTCACATTTGTCTCTCTTGCCTTTGGAGGTGTGTCATGAAAGAAGTTGCTGTGGCCAATGTGGAAGAGGTTACTGCCTATGTTCTCCTCTAGGATTTTGGTGGATTCCTGTCTCACACTGAAGTCTTTCATCCATTTAGAGTTTATCTTTGTGTACAGTGTAAGACAATAATCAAGTTTCATTCTTCTATACATAGCTGTCCAATTTTCCCAGCACCATTTATTGAAGAGTTTGTCTTTTTTTCCCACTGGGTATTTTTTCCTGCTTTGTTGAAGGTTAGTTAACTATAGAGTTGAAGGTCCATTTCTGGAGATTATATTCTGTTTCATTGATCTATGTGTCTGTTTTTGTGTCAATGCTATGCTGTCTTGGTGATAATAGCTTTGTAATATAGCATGAAATCAGGCAATGTGATGCCCAGCTTTGTTTCTCTCTTTCAACATTTCTTTGGTGATTTCAGGGTCTTTTCTGGTTCCATATCAATTTTACGTTTGTTCCAGCTCTTTGAAAAATACCAATAGTATTTTAATAGGGATGGCATTGAAAGTGTAGATTGCTCTGGGCAGCATACACATTTTAACAATGTTTATTCTTCCAATGCATGAGCATGGAATATTTTTCTATCTTTTTGTGTCTTCTTCAATTTCTTTCATAAGTATTCTGTAATTTCTAGAGTAGAGATCCTTAACCTCTTTGTTTAGGTTTATTCCAAGGTATCTTATGGTTTTTGGTGCTATTGTAAATGGAATTGATTCTGTAATTTCTTTTTCTACAGTTACATTTTTAGTGTATAGGAAAGTAACTGATTTCTGTGCATTGATTTTGTATCCTGCCACATTAGTGAACTGCTGTATGAGTTCTAGTAGTTTGGGAGTGGAGTCTTTTGGGCTTTCCACATAAAGAATCATGTCATCTGTAAAGAGAGAGACTTTGACTTCTTCTTTTCCAATTTGAACACCTTTTATTTCTTTTTTTTTTTTGTCTGATTTCTGATGCTAGGGATTCTAGTGCTATGTTGAATTAAATATTTTTAATTTAAAACATTAAGGCATTTCTTAGGTGTTTTAAATATTTTGTAAAATTCACCAGTTTGGAAGTGTTCCCTCCTCTTCACTATTTTGGAAGTCTTTGAGAAGGACTGACATTAATTCTTGGAATATTTGGTAGAATTCACCAGTGACACTATTTGGTCTTGGGCTTTTTAAAAAAAGACTTTTTGTTATTGGTTCAATCTTATTACTAATTATTACTAAGATTTTCTATCTTTTTTTGTGATTCAGTTTTGGCAGGTTGTGTGTTTCAAGGAATTTGTCCATTTCTTCTTGGTTGTCTAATTTGTTGTTACATAACTATTCATAGTAGTGTCTTATAATCCCATGCACTTCTGTGGTATCAGTTATGATGTTTCCTTTTCCATTCCTATTTATTTGAGTCTTCCTTTCTTCTTAGTCTAGCTAAAGGTTTGTCAACTTTATTTATCTTTTCAAAAAATGGCTCTTAGTTTCATTGGTCTTTTCTGTTGGTTTTCTAGTGTATTTCATTTATTTCTGCTCTGATGTTTTGTTTTTTTTCCTTCCTTATGCTAACTTAAGGCTTAGTTTGTTCTAGTTTCTCGATGTATAATGTTAGATAACTTATTTGCGAACTTTCAACTTTTCTTAATGAGGGTATTTATTGCTATAAACTTCCTTCTTAGAATTGCTTTTGCTGTATTCCATAGGTTTTGGTATGCTGTATTTTTGTTTGTATTGATATATTTTTTATTTCCCCTTTGATTTCTTCTTTGACCCATTGGTTCTTCAGGGGCATGTTGTTTCATTCCACATATTTATGGGTTCTTCAGCTTTTCTCCTGTTATTGTTTTTTAGTTTTATATCATTATGATTGGAAAAGAGACTTGATATGGTTAAATCTTAAATGTGTTAAGACTTGCTTTGTGACTTAACTTATGACTTATCCTGGAGAATGTTCAGTTTGTGCTTGAGAAAAATGTGCATTTTGCTGCTATTGTGTGTAATGTTCTGTATGTCTTTTTGGCCCGTTTGTTCTAAATTATTGTTCAGATCCAATATTTCCTTTTTCTTTGTCTGAACGATCTCTCTTTTGTTGAACATGGGTCTTGAAGTCCACTAATAATATTGCATTGTTGTCTAGTTCTACCTCCACACCTATTAATATTTGCTTACTATATTTAGGAATATATTATGTGTAGGAAGCACATATATTTATAATTATTATAATCTCTTTTCAACCTGAATTCTTTATCATTATAAAATGACCTTCTTTGCTTCTTTACAATTTTTGATTTAAAGTCCATTTTTTTGGTGAAATAATTATAGCTATCCCTGCCCTATTTGGTTTGCATTTACATGGAGTATCTTTTCTTGTCACTTCATTTTGAGCCTATATGTGTCTTTGATGCTGAAGTGAGTATCTTGTGGAAGCATTTAATTAGTCTTGTTTTTTATATTTTAAAATCTATTCAGCCACTCTGGGCATTTTGATTGGGAAATTTAATCCATTTACATTTAAAGTAATTATTGGTCAGTAAGGACTTACCTTTGCAATCTTGTAGATTGTTTTCTTATTATTCTGTAGTTCCTTTGTTCCTCCCTTGCTGTCTGACATTTAAATTGACGCTTTTCTATAGTGGTATGCCTTCAAGCCCTTCTTTTTATCATGTGTGTATTTACAATAGTATCTACTAAATGGTTTTTACATTGTGGTTATCCTGAGACTTTCATAAAACATCTTATAGTTACAATAATCTATTTTAAGCTGATTAACAACTTAGCTATGGTTACATACAAAAAGTCTAAGCTTTTTGTTTTTCCTCATTTAAAATTTTTAATGTCAC
The DNA here is from genome assembly GCA_003697995.1 of Taxidea taxus jeffersonii. Taxonomy (NCBI): domain Eukaryota; kingdom Metazoa; phylum Chordata; class Mammalia; order Carnivora; family Mustelidae; genus Taxidea; species Taxidea taxus. The sequence goes on along the minus strand of RCUC01139042.1, from coordinate 19,972 downwards.
AATATACATCTTTTCATCTGTGTATCTATTATCAGATTGTGTAGCTATAGTAATTTTTGATACTTTTGTCTTTTAACCTTTATAATAGAGTTAGGTGATTCACAATCTATCATTATGGTGTTAGAGTATTCTGAATTAGACTCTCTTCTTACATTTACCAGTGAGTTTTATACTTTCATTTGTGTTTGTGTTACTCATGAGTAAAATTTCAGCTTGAAGAACTTTCTTAAACATTTTTTTGCAAGGCAGATCTAATGGGTGATGAACTTCCTTAGCATCTGTTTGTTTGGGAAAGTCTTTATTTTTCCTTCATTTCTAAAGGACTGTTTTGCTGGGAAAGCATTCTTGTTTGGTAGCACTTTTCTTTCAACACTTTGAATATTTTCTTGTGGACTGCAAGGCTTCTGATGGGAAACCTACTGATGGCCTTATGACCTTTGTATGAAAGAAATTTTCTCTTGCTGCTTCTAAAATTCTTTGTCTTGGGTGTCCGAGTGGCTCAGTTGGTTAAGTTTCTGCCTTCAGCTTAGATCATGATCCCAGGGTCCTGGGATTGAGTCCCACATTGGGCTCCCTGCTCAATGGGGAGTCTGCTCCTCCCACTTTCTCTGTCCCTCTTTCTCCCTCTGCCCTTCCTCTGGTTTTTCTCTCTCTTGCTCACTCTCTCTCTCTCAAATAAATAAATAAAATCTTAAATAAAATAAAATAAAATTCTTTGTCTTGATTTTAGGCACCTTAACTATAATGTAGTCTTAGAGAAGAATATTTGGGTTCAAATTTTGGGGTAATCTGCTAGTTTCACGAACTTGGGTATCCAGATCTCTCCCCAGCTTTGGGAAGTTCTCAGCCATTATTTCTTTAAATAAGCTTGTTACTCCTTTCTCCCTCTCTTTTTCTGGGATTCTAAAGATACATAGATTTTTTTCCTCCTTAATAGTATCTTGTAAGTTCTGTAGGCTTTTTTCATTCCTTCTTGTTCTTTTTTTTTTCTCATTTGATTGGGTAATTTAAAATGATTTGTGTTTGAGCACCATGATTATTTGTTTTGCTTGGTCCAGTCTGCTGTTAAAGATCTCTATTGAATTCTTCAGTTAAGTCATCATATTCTCCAGGTCCAAATTTCTGGTGTTGTTTTTTTTGTATTTTATGTCTCTGTTGAATTTTTCAGTTTATTCTTGTTTTGTTTTCCTGTTATTGTTGTTATTATTATTGTTTGTGTTCTCTCATAGCTCTCCGGGAATCTTTAGAACATTTATTTTGAATTCTGTATCATACATTCCTGGATCTCTCTTTCTTTGGGATAAGTTACCAAAAGTTTACTGTGTTTCTTTGGTGGAGTCATGTTTCCCTGAATTTTCATGATCCCTCTAGCCTTGTGTAGGTTTTTGCTCATTTGAAGAAGCAGTCACCTCTTACAGACTTAACGGATTGAGTAAGGAATGACCTTTACCTGCAGGTGGGGGTAAGCTGGACTGTGCTGTGACATGGGTATAGTGGTGGAAGACATGAAGTGTGGGGACATGTGCCAGTGTGGTTCTAGGATACATGGTGACTTATTGGCTGAGTCTGCTGAAGTCCATAGCATTGATACTGTGTGAACTTTGTGACTGCTGTGGGTGGTCTACAGAAGCTACAAAGGCTGTTGTGGTCCTCATCAGTGCCTGGGTTCTGTGGCTGGGGGCCAGGGTTGACAGAAGTGGAGGTTCAGAGTTGGTGATATGCGTACATTTTTTTGCAAGGGGCAACTGAAGGTGCTTGTCTGATGGCAAGGGCCAGTTGCAAATACACACATAGTGGTAGGGTTCAAGACAAGCAGCAATGGATGGGGCCAACCGAAGTTGCACTGCAGCTACAGAGGCCCTGGTTGGCTGTGTGTACTACCATGCTGCTTGTTCTTGCCACAGGAACATGACAGTAGAGGCTAGTTTTAGGAGGTGGGCTAAGAGCATGCAGATGTATAGCTGGAAGGGCTACCTGCAGACGTGACCAGTGGTGCAGGCCACTGACAGGAGATAGGGCCAAATGTGGGCTCACAAGCAGCTATGGGGGCCTTGGCTATTCGTATGCACTTCTTTGGCTGCAGGATTTTACTATGGGTGTGAACATGGCATTGGAAGTCAGTGACACATGTCAGACTACTAGACAGCTAGAGGGGCTAGCCCTGAGCACAGGCACAGAGGTGGAGGTCAGCAGCAGGAGTCTAAAATTGTGTATTGACCTTGCACAGCTGCAGCAGACTGGGCTGGCTACTGATGAACATCCAGCCTATGGGTGGGGCCAGAAGGGAGGATGTGGAGAGGGGTTTAAGTGGCTGGTCTCAGGGAATACAAATACCTGTGTGGGAAAAACTGGTAAATATGCAGAGGGTCTGCAGCAACTATGCTGGCTATTGGTGTCTTTAGTGTTGAAAATTACCAGGGTCATCTGCAGAGCAGGTCACTGGGAACTGCTGTCAGTACTGCTGTTTAGCTGGAATGATAATGGTGGGCCATGGTTTTCTTCCTTCTTCATAGCCATCTCTGTATGTCTCAGGTTTGCCAGGTCTCTGGATGGGGTGAAACTGTAGTACTTCCTTCATGTGATGCTCTGAAAGTCCAGGGAAGTAGGCTACTTAACCCACTTTCTCTTTCCGGGTGAAAGGAACTCATTCTAGCTGAGAAGTTCCTTCTTAGCACTGAGCAGTGCTAGGTTGGGGGATGGGATGATACAGGTAAAATGAAACTATTTTTCCTTAACTTTTGTGTGGTTTTCTCAATTTTTTTTGTTCCAGTGACTTTCCTTAAATTTTTTTTTCTCTTTCTTTCTTTCTTTCTTTCTTTTTCTTTCTTTCTTTCTTTCTTCATTTATTTTAGAGAGAGAGAGAGAGAGAGAGAGAGAGATTGGGAGTATGAATGGGAGGTGAAGAGGAAAGGGGAAAGAGAATCTCAAGCATAATCCACACTGAACATGGAGCGTGATGCAGGGGTTGATCCCAGAGTCCTGAGATCATGACCTGAGCCAAAACCAAGAGTCAGATCTTAACCAACAGGTGTCCTGTTCCTTGAAATTTCTTAAGTGGACCCTCGTCTTCTCTCAGAGGTGCTTTTGTTTGTGGATTGCTGTCTAATTGTTCATCTTTGAGAAGTTACTGAGGCTGGGTCTCATACTCCACCATTTTGGTGACAGCACTCCAATGATCTCTTGTATGAGATGAGTTGTTTGTCTCTTGCTGATTTCAATATTTTTTCTTTGTCTTTTGGATTTGATGATTTGGCTGTAATGTGTCTTAGTGTGGGTCTCCTTGAGTTAATCCTACTTGTAGTTCATGGAATTTCTTGGACATGTATATTCATGGATTTCCTCAGACTTGGAACATTTTTGGTCAGTATTTCTTCAAATATTTTTTCTGCCTCTTTTTCTTTATCTTCTTTTGGGACTCCTATAAAACATATGTTTGTATGTTTGATGGTTCTCACAGGTTTCTGAGGCTCTCTTAAATTTTTTTTTTCATTCATTTTTCCTTCTGCTCCCCAGACTTGATTCCAAATGTCTTATCTTCAGGTTTGCTTACCCTTTCTTTTGCCTGGTAAAATCTGCTGTTGAATTCTAGTGAGTTTTATTTCAGTTGTTGTGCTTTTCACCTCCAAAATGTCTACTTCATTCCTTTTTATAATTGTCTCTTTATTACTATTCTTATTTTGTTTATATGTCATTTTCTTGATTTCATTTTTTTCTTTGTGGTTGCCTTTTGCTCATTGAATGCACTTGAGATAGTTGAATTAACATCTTTGACTAGGAATTCTAATGTCTGGCTTCAGGGATGGTTTATGTCAAAATATTTTTAATTTTTTTTTACCTGCACCTGGACCATACATTTTTTTTTTTTATTTTAAAGATTTTATTTTATTTACTTGACAGACAGAGATCACAAGTAGGCAGAGGCAGGCAGAGAGAGAGAGGGGAAAGCAGGCTCCCCACTGAGCAGAGAGCCCGATGCGGGGCTCAATCCCAGGACCCCGGGACCATGACCTGAGCCGAAAGCAGAGGCTTTAACCCACTGAGCCACCCAGGCGCCCCTGGACCATACATTCTTATCTCTCTTTTTTCTCTTGTGATAATTGCACAGCTCTGTGAATATATTAAAAACAATGAATTTTACATTTTTAAAAAATTTTATTTATTGATTTATTTATTAACATATAATGTATTATTTGCTTCAGGAGTATAGGTCTGTGAATCATCAGTCTTACATAATTCACAGCATTCACCATAGCACATACTCTCCCCAATGCCCATAATACAGCCACCCTATACCTGTCCTCCCACCCCCCAGAAACCCTCAGTTTGTTTTGAGATTAAGAGTTTCTTAATGTTTGTCTCCCTCCCCAGACCCATCTTGTTTCGTTTTTTCTCCCCTAACCCCCATGACCCCCTGCCCTTCCTCTTAAATTCCTCATATCAGGGAGATCATATGATAATTGTCTTTCTCTGACTTATTTCACTTAGCAATACCCTCTGTTCTACCCATGTTGTGGCAAATGGCAAGATTTCAGTTTTTTTATGGCTACATAGTATTCCATTGTATATATATACCACCTCTTCTTTTTTTTTAATTTTTAATTTATTTTTTAAAATTTCTTTTCAGTGTTCCAGAATTCATTGTTTATGCACCATACCCAGTGCTCCATGCAATACATGCCCTCCTTAATACCCACCATCAGGCTCACCCATCCCGCACCCCTGCCACCTCCAAAACCCTCAGTTTGTTTCTCAGAGTCCACAGTCTCTCATGGTTCATCTCCCCCTCCAATTTCCCCCAACTCCCTCTCCTCTCAGTCTCTCCACATCTCTGTGTTATTCCTTATGCTCCACAAATAAGCAAAACCATATGATAATTGACTCTCTGTGCTTGACTTATTTCACTCAGCATAATCTCTTCTGGTCCCCTCAATGTTGATACAAAAGGTGGGTATTCATCTTTTCTGACGGAGGCATAATATTCCATTGTATATATGGACCATATCTTCTTTATCCATTCGTCTGTTGAAGGGCATCTTGGTTCTTTCCACAGTTTGGCGACTGTGGACATTGCTGCTATGAGTATTGGGGTACAGATGGCCCTTCTTTTCACTACATCTGTATCTTTGGGGTAAATACCCAGTAGTGCAATTACAGGGTCATAGGGTAGCTCTATTTTTAATTTCTTAAGGGAACTCCATACTGTTTTCCAAAGTGGCTGCACCAACTTGCATTCCCACCAACAGTGTAAGAGGCTTCCCCTTTCTCCACATCCTCTCTAACACATGTTGTTTACTGTCTTATTAACTTTGGCCATTCTAATTGGTGTAAGGTGATATCTCAATGTGGTTTTGATTCGAATCTCCCTGATGGCTAGTGATAATGAGCATTTTTTTATGTGTCTGTTGGCCATTTGTATGTCTTCTTTGGAGAAGTGTCTGTTCATGTCTCCTGCCCATGTTTTGACGTGATTATCTGTTTTGTGTGTGTTGAGTGTGAGGAGTTCTTTCTAGATCTTGGATATCAGCCCTTTGTCTGTAGTGTCATTTGCGAATATCTTCTCCCATTCCGTGGGTTGCCTCTTTATTTTGTTTACTGTTTCCTTTGCTGTGCAGAACGTTTTGATCTTGATGAAGTCCCAAAAGTTCATTTTCGCTTTTGTTTCCTTTGCCTTTGGAGACGTATCTTGAAAGAAGTTGCTGTGGTCAGTGTCGAAGATGTTACTGCCTATGTTCTCCTCTAGGATTCTGATGGATTCCTTCCTCACTTTGAGGTCTTTTATCCATTTTGAGTTTATCTTTGTGTATGGTGTAAGAAAATGGTAGAATTTTATTCTTCTACATGTAGCCGTCCAATTTTCCCAGCACCATTTATAGAAGAGACTGTCTTTTTTCCAATGTATATTTTTTCCTGCTTTGTTGAAGATTATTTGACCATAAAGTTCTGGGTCCATATCTGGGCTCTCTACTCTGTTCCAGGTCTGTTTTTGTGCTAGTACCATGTTGTCTTGGTGGTCACAGCTTTGGAGTAGAACTTGAAATCAAGCAATGTGATGCCCCCATTTTTTTCTCTTTCAAGATTTCCTTAGCAATTCGGGGTCTCTTCTGGTTCCATACAAATTTTAGGATTGTTTGCTCCAGCTCTTTGAAAAATGCCGGTGGAATTTTGATCAGAATGGTATTGAAAATATAGATTGCTCTAGGCAGTATAGACATTTTAATAATGTTTATTCTTCTGGTCCATGAGCATGGAATTGTCTTCCATCTTTTTGTGTCTACTTCAATTTCTTTCATGAGTGTTTTGTAGTTCCTTGAAGTCAGATCCTTTACCTCTTTGATTAGGTTTGTTCCCAGGTATCTTATGGTTCTTGGTGCTATAATAAATGGAATCGATTCTCTAATTTCTCTTTCTGTATTTTCATTCTTAGTGTATAAGAATGCCATTGATTTCTGTACATTTATTTTGTATCCTTCCACATTACTGAATTGCTGTATGAGTTCTAGTAGTTTGGGGGCAGAGTGTTTTGGGTTTTCCATATACAGTATCATGTCCTCTGTGAAGAGAGAGAGTTTGACTTCTTCCTTGCCAACTTGAATACCTTTTATTTCTCTTTGTTGTCTGATTGTTGTTGCTAGGACTTCTAATACTATGTTGAACAAGAGTGGTGAGAGTGGGCATCCTTGTCGTGTTCCTGATCTCAAAGGGAAGGCTATCAGCTTTTCCCCATTGAGGATGATATTTACTGTGGGGTTTTCATAGATAGATTTTATGAAGTTGAGGAATGTTCCCTCTATAACTATACTTTGAAGCATTTTAATCAGTAATGGATGCTATATCTTGTCAAATGCTTTTTCTGCATCAATTGAGGGGACCATGTGGTTCTTCTCTCTTCTCTTACTGATTTGTTCTACCACATTGATTTATTTGAGAATGTTGAACCACCCTTGCATTCCATGGATAATTCCCACCTGGTCATGGTGGATAATCTTTTTAATGTACTGTTAGATTGTATTAACTAGGACCTTTTTGAGAATCTTAGTATCCATATTCATCAGGGATATTGGTCTGAAATTCTTCTTTTTGATGGGGTCTTTGCCTGGTTTGGGGATCAGGGTAACACTGGCTTCACAAAAAGAGTCTGGAAGTTTTCTTTCTGCTTCAGTTTTTTGAAAGAGCTTCAGGAGAATAGAAATTATTTCTTCCTTGAAAGTTTGGTAGAATTCCCCAGGGAATCCATCAGGTCCTGGGCTCTTGTTTTTTTGGGAGGTTTTTGATCACTGCTTCAATCTTGCTACTAGATATTGGTTTATTCAGGTCAGTTTATTCCTGTTTCAGTCTTGGAAGTTTATAGGTTTCTAGGAATGCATCCATTTCGTCTAGGTTGCTTAACTACTTGGCATATAACTGTTGATAATAATTTCTGATGATTGTTTCTATTTCCTTGGTGTTAGTTGTGATCTCTCCCTTTTCATTCATAATTTTATTAATTTGGGTCTCTCTCTTTTCTTTTGGATTAGTTTGGCCAATGGTTTATTGATCTTATTGATTCTTTCAATGAACCAGCTTCTAGTTTTGTTGAGATGCTCTACTGTATCTCGAGTTTCTGTCTCATTGATCTCTTCTATAATCTTGATTATTTCCCTTCTTGTGTGTGTGGTTGGCTTAACTTGGTGTTGATTCTCCAGTTCTTCAAGGTGTAACAGAGAGCTTGTGTTTTCAGGATTTTTCAGTTTTTTTGAGGGAGGCTTCATGGCTATGTATTTCCCCCTTAGGACTGCCTTTGCTATATCCCATAGGTTTTGGACCAAAGTGTCTTCATTCTCATTGATTTCCATGAATTGTTTAAGTTCTTTGATTTCCTAGTTAACCCAAACATTCTTAACCAAGATGGTCTTTAGCTTCTGGTGTTTGAATTCCTTCCAGACTTTTTCTTGTGGTTGAGTTCCAGTTTCAAAACATTGTGTTCTGAGAATATGCAGGGAATAATCTCAATCTTTTGGTATGGGTTGAGTCTTGATTTGTGACCCAGCATGTGGTCTGTTCTGGAGAAAGTTTCATGTGCACTGGAGAAGAATGAGTGTTCTGTTGTTTTATGGTGGAATGTTCTGTATATATCTATGAGGTCCATCTGGTCCAATGTGTCATTCAATGCTCTTGTTTCTTTACTAATTTTCTTCTTGGATGATCTGTCTATTATTGAGAGTGTGTTAAGATCCCTTACTATTAATGTATTCATGCCAATATGACTCTTTATCTTGATTAATAGTTGTCTTATGTAGTTGGCTGCTCCCATATTGGGGACATATTTACAATTGTTGGATCTTCTTGGTGGATAGGCCCTTTAAGAATGATGTGGGGGGAGAGGGGTTGGGAGAAGGTGGTGGGGTTACATTATATGTTTAAATAAAGCTAAAAAAAAGAATGATGTTGTATCCTTCTTTATCTCTGATTACAGTCTTTAGTTTAAAATCTAATTTATCTGATATGAGAATCTCTACCCCAGCCTTCTTTTGAAGCCCATTGGCATGAAAAATACTTGTCCATCCCTTCACTTTCAGTCTGGATGTATCCTTAGGTTCAAAATGGGTCTCTTATAGACAACATATTGACAGGTCCTGTAGTTTTATTCAGTCTGCAACCCTGTGCCATTTTATTGGAGTGTTTAGGCCATTCACATTTAGAGTGGTTATTGAGAGATACTTTTTTATTGACATCATATTGCCTGTGAAGTCCTTGTTTCTATAGCTTGTCTCCATAAATTTGTGTTCTCTGACACTCTTAGGTTCTTTCTTATTTTATAGAACCCTCCTTAATATTTCTTGTATTGCTGGGTTGGTGGTCACATACTCTTTTAAACCTTGCTGGTCTTGGAAGCTCTTTATCTCTCCACCCATTTTGAATGTCAACCTTGCTGGATAAAGTATTCCTGGCTGAATTATCCATTCATCTGTTGATGGACATATAGATTCTTTCCATAGTTTGGCTATTGTGGACATTGCAGCTATAAACATTTGGGTGCACATGCTCCTTTGGATCACTACATTTGTATCTTTAGGGTAAGTACCCAGTAGTGCTATTGCTGGGTTGTAGGGTAGCTTTTCAACATTTTGAAGAACTTCCATACTATTTTCCAGAATGTCTACACGAGCATGTATGCCTGGCTAGCTTAGTCAGTAAAGTACGTGACTTCACCTATCTCTTTTTATGTTTTTAAATTTGTTGTTGTTGTTGAGAACTGGGCATTTTGGGTGTTATGTTTTAATAACCCTGGAGATTTAATTCTCTCATACCTTAGGGATTTCTAAATCTTTCTTGTTGAAATGCTGGAGCTATTCATTTCTGGCTTTTCCAAACTTTTTTTTGAAGTGTGCATTTTTTGTTGTGTGTGGCATTGGTGTTTTTCTTCTATTATTTCTGCCATAAGCCAGTATTTAGAAAAATATTTTTGGGGCACCTGGGTGGCTCAGTGGGTTAAGCCACTGCCTTCAGCTCAGGTCATGATCTCAGGGTCCTGGGATCCAGCCCTGCATCTGGCTCTCTGCTCAGCGGGGAGCCTGCCTCCCCCTCTCTGCCTGTCTCTCTGCCTACTTGTGATCTCTCTCTCTATCAAATAAATAAATATAATATTTTTAAAAAATATTTTATTTATTTGACATAGAGAGAGAGATCATAAGCAGGTAGAGAGAGAGGGGAAGAAGCAGGCTCCCTGCTCAGCAGAGAGCCCGACGTGGGGCTCGATCCCAGAACCCTGGGATCATGACCTGAGCCGAAGGCAGAGGCTTAACCAACTGAGCCACCCAGGTGCCCCATAAAATCTTAAAAAAAAAAAAAAGATTTTCTTAAGTGTTTGGCTCCCAAAGACCTGGGCAGGGGAGGGAGGGTACAAACAGTTTCATGAAATCTGGAAGCTGCTTTATCCCTCAAGGAATAAAACAATGGCCAGCATCTGTGCTGACCCTCAAGGATCAAAAGTAGTGGTGAGTAATGAAGACACATACCACATTTTTGGAGGACAAGATCCTTATTGTCCACCTTGCTAGCAGGAAGTTGCATATAAAAGTGGTTATTTGCCACAGGGCTGGGAGTATGGAGAATGATAACCACTATAAGAAAAGCCAGTTAAACAGCTTCTTTTTTATTCTCTTCCCTGACTCCCACAAGTGTTTGCCCACATTCCAGATTTCCAAAATAGTTAAAGGCATACCTCAGAGATATTGTAGATTTGATTCTAGACCACCCAATAAAACAAATATCACAATACAGTGAGTCAAATGCATTTTTGTTTTTTAATGCATATAAAATTATATATATACTACATTGTAGCATATTAAGTGTGTAATAACATGATGTCTAAAAAATAAGGTACATTCCTTAATTTAAAAATAATTTATTGCTAAAAATGCTAACCAGCATCAGAGTTTTCAGTGACCATAGTCTTTTTGCTGGTGGAAGGAAATCTCCATGTTGATGGCTGCTGACTGATCAGAGTGGTAGTTGCTGAAGGTTGGGGTGGATGTGGCAATTTCTTAAAACAAGAAAACGATGAAGTGTGCCACATAAATGGGCTTTTTCTTTCATGAAAAATTTCTCTGCAGCAGCATGTGATGCTCTTTAAAAAAAAAAGAACTTTATTTATTTATTTGACAGACCGAGATCACAAGTAGGCAGAGAGGCAGGCAGAGAGAGGAAGGGAAGCAGGCTCCCTCCTAAGCACAGAGCCTGATGCAGGGCTTGATCCCAGGACCCTGGGACCATCATGACCTGAGCCAAATGCAGAGGATTCAACCTACTAAGCCACCCAGGCACCCCTTTGTGATGCTCTTTGATAGCATTTTACCCACAGTTGAAATTCTTTCAAAACTGGAGTCAGTCCTCTCAAAATCTGCTGCTGTTTTATTAACTAAATTTATGTAATATTCTAAACCCTTTGTTGTCATTTCAACACTCTTCACAATCTTTTCACCAGGAGTAGATTCCATCTCTGGAAACCATTTGCTTTGCTTATCCATAAGAAGCAATTCCTTATCTGTTAAAGTTTCATCATGAGACTGCAGCAATTCAGTCCCAGCTTCAGGATCCACTCATGATTCTAATTCTTTTGCCATTTCCACCCCATCTGCAGTTACTTCCTCTACTGAAATCTTAAACCCCTCAAAGTCCTCGATGTGGGTGAATCAGCTTCTTCCAAATTCCTGTTCATTTTGATATTTGGGCTTCTTTCCATGAATCATGAATGTTCTTAATGACATCTAGAATTGTGTATCCTTTCCAGAAGGTTTGCAATTGACTTTGCCCAGGACCATCAGAGTAATCACTATGGCAGTTATAATTTTTAAAAGAATTTTTCTTGAACAATAAGACTTGAAAGTTGAGATTATTTCTTGACCCATGGGCTACAGAATGGATTTTGTGTTAGCAGGCATGAGTACAATATTAATCTCATTGTACATCTCCATCAGACCTTTTGGGTAACCAGGAGCATTGTTTATGAACAGTAATATTTTGAAATAAATCCTTTTTTTTCCTGAGCAGTAGCTCTTAACAATGGGTTTAAAATATTCACTAAACCATTTTGTAAACAAATGTGTTGTCACCTATGCCTTGGTATTCCATTTATAGAACATAGGAAGAGCAGATTTAACATAATTCTTAAGGGCCTTAGGATTTTTAGAATAGTAAATGAACATTGGCTTCAACTTAAAGTCCCTAGCAGCCTTACCCCTAGGAAGAGAGTCAACCTTTCCTTTGCAGCCTTGAAGCCAGGCATTGAGTTTTCCTCTCTACCTATGAAAGTCCTAGATGGCCTCTTCCTCCAATAGAAGGTTGTTTTGTTTACATTAAAAACCTATGATTTAGTGTAGTCACCTTCAATAATTATCTGAGCCAGATCTTCTGGATAACTTGCTGCAGCTTTTACATCAGCACTTGCTGCTTCACCTCACACTTTTATGTTATGGAGATGGGTTCTTTCCTTAAATCTCATGAACCAACCCTGCTAGCTTCAAAACTTTTCTTCTGCAGCTACCTCACCTCTCAACCCCCATATAATTGAAGACTGTTATGGCCTTGCTCTGGATTAGACTTTAGCTTAAGGGAATGTTGTCACTGGTTTGATCTTCTATCCAGACCACTACAACTTTCTCCATATCAGCAATAAATCTCTTTTACTTATCACTTATGTTTTCACTGGAGTATCACTTTTAATTTCCTTCAAAAACTTTTCCTTTACACTTACAGCTTGCCTGTTTGGTGCAAGAGGTTAGATTTTAGGCTGTCTTGGATTTTTGCCATATCTTCCTCACTAGGCTTAACCTTTTCTAGCTTCTGGTTTGTTTTTTTTTAATATATTTTTTTAGGATTTTATTTATTTATTTGACAAAGATCATAAGTAGGCAGGCTTAGAGAGAGGAGGAAGCAGGCTCCCTGCTGAGCAGAGAGGCGGTTGTAGGGCTCTGCTGGAGCCCAGGACCCTGCGATCATGACCTGAGCTGAAGGCAGAGGCTTTAACCCACTGAGCCACTCAGGCACCCTTAGCTTCTGGTTTTAAATGAGAGGTGTGCAATTACTTGAACACTTAGAGGCCACTGCAGAGTTATTATTTGGTATAATTTCAATGTTGTTGTGTCTTAAAGAATAGGGAGGCCTGAGGAGAGGGAAAGAGTTGGGGGATAGCTGGTCAGTGGAGCTGTTAGAACACCCATCAGTTTTTATCAATTAATTTATCAATTAACTGTGCAATTTTATTTGGGTGAAGTTCATGGTGCCCCAAAGCAAAGATTCAAGATCACTGATTACAGATATCCATAACAAAAATAACAATAATGAGGGATGGCTTGGTGGCTCAGTCATTAAGTATCTGCCCTGGGCTCAGGTCATGATCCCATGGTCCTGGGATTGAGCCCCACATCAGGCTCCCTGCTCAGCGGGAAGCCTGCTTTTCCCTCTCCCACTCCTCCTGCTTGTGTTCTGTCTCTTGCTCTCTCTCTCTGTCAAATAAATAAAAAAATAATAAAAATATAACAATAATGAAAAAGTTTGAAATACTGTGAAAACTACCAAACTGTGACACAGAGACCCAAAGTGATCAAATGTTGTTGGAGAAATAGCTTGCCAATTGACTTGCTCCATGCAAGGTTGCCACAGACCTTCAATTTATAAAAAATGCAGTTATCTGTGAGGCACCATAAAAAAAAGTGTGGTAAAGAAGGTATGCTTGTATTGTTATGGCTTGAATTGTATCTTCCCAAAAGATAGGTTAAAGTCCTAATCCCAGGCTCCTGAGGCTGTGACCTTATTTGGAAAAAAAGGTCTTTATAGAGATCATGAAATTAAAATTAGTTCGTTAGGATAGGCCTAATCTTATATGCCTGGTGTCCTTCTAAACAGGGGAAGTTTGGATGCAAAAGCAGGCATGCAAAGAAGGAAGAACATATGAAGACACATAAAGTGAAGTTAGCCATGCCACTGGAGTGAAACACCTATAAGTAAGGATTGTTGGCAACCATCAGAAATTAGGAGAGGCAGCAAGGATCTTCCCCTAGAGTTCAGGGAAAGCATGGCCCTGCTAACAGGATTTCAGAGTTCTAGTGTTTATAACTGCAAGGTAGTGTATTTCTCTTGTTTCAAGCTACTTTGTTTTGGCAGCTCTAGGAAATTTATAGTTACTTTACAGTTGTTCTCTTCAATAATTGTTTGGGTAGAGGGGTGGATTTCTGAAGCTTCCTACTCTGTGATCTTCTTTGACATCCTTATTTATTATTTAATTTTCTCTCTCTCTCTGCTTACTCTAATGTAAGCTCAAGGAGGGCAGGGAATTTTGTCTCTTATATGAGCCGCTATGTGGACATAGCATTAACAGACAAGTAGGTCATTTATGAATAATTACTGAGTGCTTTAAGACACAAAGAAACAAGGACAAGGTAATATGGTCCCACCCTGGTGAAGTAAGGTGCGTGTTAAATGTGACTATGGAAGTAAGTTCTGGGCATAATGTGATATAAAACATCAGCCACTTTGGGAAAGTCAGGGAAGGTTCCAGAGGACAGATCTCCAATGTCTTGTGAAGCTGCACTTTGCTTGCTCCTCCAAAGAGTCAAAACTTCAAGTTTGAAACTGCCTCTGTGACAGCATTTGGGTTCATTATGAGAACACAGAAGCTAAGATTGAAACCTGCCATGGGAACTGCTCACTGGTTCCTGGGCAAGGACTTTCTGTTTCTGTATCAGACAGATTTCCTAGGATATTTTCTCTTCCATTTCAGTTTTGGGGCTACCAAAAATGAAAAAGGATCTTTCTAAAATGCTCTTTATGACCCAAAAAGTAGGAAGAGCTGGTTCTTAGACCTTACAAGGCCACTCTGGATAGCTGAATGCAGGGCTGGCAGAGCAACCTGTGCAGTAAGGGTGTGTACAGTGGGTACATAGGTCTGCAGGTTGGCTGCAGCCTACTGGTAAGTCTCTTCTGGGGCTGATGGGGCCCCCTCAACACACCCTCCCCCTGTGGACCCCATAGGGCAGCAGTATTTCCTAGGGCATACTCTTATCTTGACTGAACCTGAAGCTCCAGGGAGGCTTGCAGTAACATGGGGTGCTTCTTTCTAGTCCACCTACCTTTCATTTGTCCAAGCAGGTCACTGGACAAGCCCATTGTCAGTGGGATGGGGGAATGGATATTTCTGCCCCACTGGGGGCCATTGCAGAGGCATTCATGTGAAGTCTTATTGCAGGGATAAAGAACTAGGGAGTGATACAATCTTCCTAGATAAACAATGAGGCATTACTTTTTATGATATCAAATGACCTTCTCTCCAGGAGAGCATAGTTCTGCTGCCCCCTGATTCTCTATAGCAAATGAAATCACATGTCCCATATCTTCACATTGGTTTCAACTTTCTGCTTGTAACTTTGGGAAATCCTTTCTGAACAGGTTACCATTGGAAACTTCCTTGAGGCAGCAGATTCAAGGGTCCCTCTTTAACATCTTTTGGGCTGCCCTGAGGTGCCTAGCAGTGACAATATGGACCAACATTCTCCCCAAGCCAGCTGAAAGCAGGCCTCATAGCTACATCCTCCTTCTGGCTACATTCTTCTACAACAGCAACATGAATCACAAGTGGACATGCTTTTGGAACACAAATTTGTTATAGAAACATTGCAACTGCTACATGTTTCTTTGATAACAATAAGGTAAAATTCATTTCTGTCAGAAAGGTACACTGGATGCTGGCATGACTTACTAGAAAATACTACATTCCAATTATTGAATCGATGCCTGTTATCATATGAACATCAGCAGGGTGAGGAAGACTTCACAGAGGGTAGTGGTGAGAAGTGGTTTAGCACAGGTTTACCATTCTGCAGTTTGAAATCAGAGGACTGTGTTCAGGTTCCAGTTTGGTCACTTATAAGATATGTGTCTTTCTATGCCTTGATTTCCTCATCTATTGATTGAAGGAATAAGAAATACACCTGAGGGATGTCTGAGGATTAAATAAAATGGTAAGTGCATGGAGTTAGTATTGGACTTAGTCCACTCCACTGCAGGGCTAAGAAATGCTAGTTATATGGTTATATATATATATGTATATATATAACCATATATATGGTTATATATATAGTTATATGGTTATGGTTATGGTCTCAGCCACTGTAAGATATCCTACAGGACTCTACCCTACCTAAGATCCCAAACCATAGTCAGGGCAGTTGAACCAAAAAAAGGACAATTTAGTTGGTCATATGGCTGGAAACAAAAACATACCAGTGGGCTCAAACTCTAGGTTTTGTGGATTCTGGAGTTTATTTTGGTTTCCTGTTGAACATCCTATGCTTCTTATGGTTTCCTGAAGAAGTGCTTTGGATCTTTCAAATCAGTCACAGTACAGGAAGCTCCTCTGGGTTTCCATGGATGTGACTTTAGTGTTCTTTTCCTCTACAGATTCCTGTGCTCCTGAACCTCAGCCAAGACCCTGAGGTCAGCCTGCCTGCACCACCACTCATGTATGCCCTGGCCCTTGGTGCCTGCTTAGGAGGTAAGGGGGTGCTGATGCATGCAGGGAAGGGGCCACTGACACTGTAGTGACCCCAAAGTGATGGTTTATACATGCCTAATTGAAGGTAAGTTAGGAGAGTTTGGTTGATTTCCTGAGTAGAAACTCACCTTCAGCTTTGACTGAAGCAGATCTAGTGAAGTGAAGCCTATGACTTTACACCCTCTGCAGAATTTCCCCTGAAATTCCAAACTGCAATCTGAGGATGATCATTACTGACATTTCAAAGTGAATATGCTCCCACACTGTACCCACACAGATGTGGCTTATGTTTAGAAACAGATTTTGAATCAGAAGCCATCCTCAGTTGCAGTTTCTTATTCCCTCCATAAGGGGTTGGAAGTGGTGAACCAGAGACTCTAACTTAAGACTGAAAAGAAATAAAAAAAAGAGAGAGAGAGACAGAATAGAAAAAAAAAGAGTAAGAAGAAAGATTTAAGATAAAAAGTTTTTCTTTTTTGGAGAGGGATATTGTCCTTTAGAGAATATGAGAAGTGGGTTAGTCAAAGTGTCGAGAGACTAACCTCTGGTGAGCAAACAGAAGGGTCTTGATAATCTTTTGAGGGAGCTGTGTTAGAGTTAGAGTCCTCATATTTAGAAGGCCTAATCACCTTTGGGAACACAAGAGGATTTTGGAGAATCTTAGATAAACATACCAGATAAATTTTAAGTTGTTATTCTTAAATCCAGACATGTTTAGATAATCCAGCTTGCTTTGTTATTTGATCCCTATAAATCAATAACTTTCTATTTAGTTTATCTCTTTGTTTATAAAGGGGGATTACTGTTATTCAGTGAAGTTGCTATGATTTCTGGAGGCAGCTAATTCATCTCATTCAGCATTTGAGACCTCAAGTTCTTATGAGACTATAGACCTGTTAAAATAGCCCCCATTTAAGCATTAGCCCCTGGAAAAGTAGCAACTGTGTTCATAGCTACATTTAACATCAGTGATAGAAACAGAATTCAGGGGCACCTGAAATGTGTTCTTTGTGTGGAATTTTGTTCATTAAACCTCACTGAGCATCTTCTATAACTTGACATCGTGCTTTTGAGAGGGGAGACAATCACCTAAGTTAAGGTTATACCTTAAACAGATATGTCCTCTCATGATGGAAGGCAGAGAGTCCTTAGGGAGCACCAGAGACAGACTAGAGGGAAAGTCTGAGAAGGTCCTCCAGAGAGGAAAATTTTGAGTTTGGTCTCAAAGGGTGAGAAGCCTCTTTGGCTAGTGCTGATTCCCCAGGTTACAGACTGTATGATTCCATTTATATGATATTCTTGAAGTGATACAGTTGTAGAAATGCAGACTAGATTAGTGGTTAGTGGGGGTTAAGTACAGGACAAGGTGGAAGGAAGTTTGTCTTGCTACAAAAGGGTAGTAGGACGGATTATTTTGGTGATGAAAATGTTATTTATTTATCAAAGTCAGTATTCCAGCTGTGACATAGTTCTATGGTCTTGAATCATATTACCTTTGAGGGAAACTGGTACATGGGATCTCTTCATATTATTCCTTACAGCTTCATGTGCATGTATAGTTACCACATAATAAAACTTCAGTTACAATAATAGAAAAAGAAAAAGCCAGAGGGAAGAATATTCTTGTTGATTAAATCCATAATTACTAAATAATTACTGAACAAAAGTAAATATAGATAGAGGGCTCAATGAAAAATAAAGTCAAGGAAATATTCCAGAATCTAGAGGCAAAAGTCAAAGAATAAATTATAGAAGAAAAATAAACACAAAAGTTCAATATGGGAATTCCAACATTGGACTTCAAGAAAAAAATCTCAGGAAGGACAGAATAAAATGAAGGAAGGAATTTATCCAAAAAAGTAATAGGAGTGGATATTCCAGATGCTTCCAGAAAGCAGCACATGAGTGGATATATACCTAATTCCATCTTTCTGAAATTTTAGAACTCCATGGAGGCTTAGAAACTTGTCTAATTGTCATTCAATAGTAAATCTCAAAACTGGGCATCTAGCAGTTCCGTTCCAGAGTTTGTTTTCCTAAGCTCTCTTTGTGTTGAAAACAGGTAATTAGAAATACTAGGTTCAGGAAAAAAATGGCGCAAAAATATTAGTGTTCAAATTTGAAGCAAATTAAATGAGACATGATCTTAAGCAAATGATAGAACATAAAAAATGAGACTTGATTGATCCTTGGTCCTGGTTGATGTCTTGGCCCTACAGGGGTGGCATTTACATAGTCTTGGATGATGTGAATGCTGCTGACTGGTTTTCTCAGTTAGAACAAACCTATTTCTAACCCAGAAAGTCTTAGCTACTTGTAAAACATATAATGGTTGTTAATTTCCTTGACAATCAAGCTTTTAAAATTTTATTTGGAGGTCTTCAGAATTCAAATTTAGCATTCCTTCCACTATACCTGCTGATATACTCTATTTCCAATGTGTGCACTACCTGTTCTCTGGCTAACCCAACACCACTCCCACTCTCTTCTCTTTTGTGTCCCTCTACTATAATAGTTGTTCTGGTAGCTGGTCTACACTGTTGCATTTTGCTGACCAATAAGACATGAGGGAAACCTGTTTGGGAGCCTCCTCATATAGATTTTGGCCTTCTGACAAAAATGTATTGGTACCAGTTCTTTTCCATGCTTCCCACCTTAGATGTGACCATGAAACCATCTGTGATGGGAGAGAGAGGACAAGAGAATTGTGAAGACCCACCTCCGAAATTACTTCGGAGACAATGACCTGATGCTTGGCAGCCTTCTGCCTCCAGACTTCTTGTTACTTGGGAGATTATTTTCCTTTATGTGTAAAGCACGGTTATCCAGGTTTTCTATTACCTATAGCTGAAAGCATTCTTTAAAAAGGGAGACAAACCAAAAGAGACTTTTAATGTCAAAACAAACTGAGGGGGGCGGGGGGGAGGGGTGTCCGGGAGAGGGTGGTGGGGTTCCATTATATGCTTATAAAAAAATAAAAAATTAAAGAAAAGAAAAAGAGAATCAAAAAAGAATCAGCCATCCAAAAGAATGAAATCTTGCCATTTGCAACAATGTGGATGGAACTAGAGGGTATTATACTAAGCTAAATCAGTCAGTCAGAGAAAGACAAATACCACATGATTTCATTCATATGTGGAGTTTAAGAAACAAAATAAAGGAACATAGGGAAAGGGAAGGAAAAATAAAATAAGGTGAAAATAGAGAGGAAGGCAAAACACTAGAGATGTTGAACTCTAGGAAACAAATTGACAGTTGCTGGAGTAGAGGTGAGTAGGGAGATGGGGTAATTGGATGATGCGCATTAAGGGGGGCATTTGATGTAATGACCACTGGGTTTTAATATGCTACTGATGAATCACTAAATTCTATCTCCAAAACTAATAATATACTATATGTTACCTAAATTGAATTTAATTTTTAAATTTAATTTTATTTTTTCAGAGTTCCAAGATTCATTGTTTATGTACCACACCCAGTGCTCCATGCAGTAGGTGCCCTCCTTAATACTCACCACCAGGCTCATCCATCCCCCAAGCCCCTTCGCCTCCAAACCCTCAGCTTGTTTCTCAGAGTCCACAGTCTCTCATGGTTTGTCTACCCCTCTGCTTTCCCCCAATTCACTTTTTATTTTTATTTTTTTATTTAAGCTTTTTTTATTTAAACATATAATGTAACCCCACCACCTTCTCCCAACCCCTCTTCACCCCACCACCCTCAGTTTGTTTTATGACATTAAGAGTCTCTTTTGGTTTGTCTCCCTCCTGATCCCATCTTGTTTCCTTTTTTCTTTTCCTACCACCTTAACCCCCACCCCCATTGCATCTCCATTTCCTCATACCAGGGAGATCATGTGATAGTTGTCTTTCTCCAGTTGACTTATTTCGCTAAGCATAATACGCTCTAGTTCCATCCATGTCGTCGCAAATGGTAAGATTTCATTTC